>JBBMKD010000049.1:181885-242218 GCA_037834095.1 Argya squamiceps
GCTAAGCACTAACAAGCTCGGTACATGCACTGCAACAACATCTTGCTGTGATATTGCTCTGAAGTTCCCAATTTTCACAAGTTAAAGTGTACACTAAAGGAAATACAACATAATTTTTCATATCAGCTTAACCAGAACATTTCTGGTGTCTTGGCTTCTTCATTAACTTATCCCTGGACACTTCTTTGCCCTTGAATTGATCACTTACAACCAAAGTTTCCATCCCTCAAAATTATCACAACAAAACTCATATGGACTTGTGCTCCCCCAAGTCCATTCCTCATCCATGATGTTTTTTCCATAAGTACATTTTCCACAGATAAGAAGAAACACAGAAAAAGGGCACCTTTCCCCTCTATTCAGTTTCTGGTTATAGAAAAAACTGTCTTCATAGTAATAGCAAATCATATTGCTAACTCTGTCCAGACCTTGTGTAAATGCTGTTCTACACCCTGCATCAATGTGTGCCACAAACTGTAGCAAAGGAAGGAGAGTTAATTCCTTTGCTAGGTTCTTTTTTTTTAATTTCCTGTATCAACTATCATTCAATCCTATGCTTTAGAACAGAACTACAGGTTCAAAGGAGGTTCATCAGAAGGAATTAGAATTTTCTCTGTGTTGCATCAGTTCACAGGGAATGTGAAGGAACTGTGAACTCACTACAGTGAACAGTTTTATTTTACAGGAAGCAAAGAAAGTACAAATTAAAAATTGTCTTTGTCAGCTACTGTGTTAAAGTTGGAAAAAATCGGGGTAAAACGTGAAGCAGAGACTGAACAGATAAGGAAGTATAATTTCTCCTTGGAAGACTTCTTCTCATAGGTAATTTCTTATGGAGTACATGTTAATTTATTTTTCCCACTCTCAGACAAACAATCCGCATGTGTTCAACAGTCGGTGTTTCTACCAACAATGTATCAGCTAACCAAAGAGATGATTGCCCTAAATTGAAACTTAATGGATGGCATATTTCATTTGCCCACTTATGCATGCAAGATGGCAGAAGAAAGAAGAGAGAATTATTTCCTTCTTGAAACAGTGTCACAGAGTTTTCCAGTCCTCCTGACTTGAATCACTCCAAAGCCAGCTGCCTCCAGGAGCTTGCTGTACTCTGCTGCTGTTCGCTCTCTCCCTTCTGTCTGCACCAACATATTCATTGAATGCAGTTGGGTTTCTACAGGCCCACTTTTATCTTCATTCAGAAGTGATTCAACCAGCAGCACTCCACCACCTGGTGGAGTGAACAGAAGGAAAACACACTCTGAGCAATGAGAAGCAGCCTCTACATTAAGTCATGTTTCAGCATCACGTGAAAGAGCCAAACCATCAGAGCATGTATTTGCTTGGCTATATAGGTACTGATATCCCAGGGCAGAAGGGGGTGCTATCACTGGGATAGAAATTTCCCATTTTCCCCAGCTGAACTTGATAAGACCTTACTTCTTTGCTCAGAAGATGAGTCTGTAGGGAGTGCTTTCAAAGCTCAAGGGTGCAATGAAATGCTTAATGAGGTTTTTTCTATGATGTGTACAATTGTCTAACAGCACAGTGTTATGGCACATATCTGATATTCCTTCTGAGAACAGTTATTTTTAAAATAAAACATCTCAAAAGATTTAAGTGTTAATCCTTCTGAGAAAAATGTCTTTTAAAAAGCTCACACAATTTTCTCATAAAAAAGGCACAAAGACTGGTAGACAATAGATAAGCACTCTGTTAGATTTCTTTATCTTGGACAAAAATAGGCTAAAAAAGATGGCAGCTGAACCTGAAGCACAAAGACACCGCAGCGTCTCTCCCCTTGGAGATGGCTGAACCTCATCAGAGGCACATAGGGAGCCCTCACAGCCAGACATGCAGACACAGAGTTCATGAGAGCAAAGAGACAAAGGCTAATGAAAGTGAACTGTGTCACCTCCAGCCTAATGGTAACACTCTCAGTGGCCCCTGGCATCAAAACACTGGGAATCACAACTTTGGTATTCATAACTTGAAAGAAGTCACTGCAGACTAGCCTTCTTTGGCTTCCTCTTTCTACATTTAGAAAAATGGGAAATTTTAAAAACAGAGCCACTAAACCAGGGAACGCACTGATGGAGCCACAAGGGAGCCATATGACTCTTATGAATCCTGGCAGTGCTCAGCAGCACTGGGACAGCAATGTAAGTGGCTGCAGAGAGTCTCTCAACCTAATGGCACAGACTGAAGGGCAGAAGGGAGAGTCTGGCACCAGAAAAATGTATTGAGCAGGCATGAGAAAAAGCCACAGTTGCCATGTATGCAAGGGGATAAACCACTGCTCACACAAATGATACGGTAGAAAAAACACCGAGACTTCTAAAGCTCTCATCACTCTCACATTCCTCTTTTTAACCCAACAATACAGTAGAATGCTCCCTTTACTGCTTACAAGATTCTGACATATGTTCTGCTTCCTAATGTCACACCTATCATATATTATAGGAGTTATTTTTTCATTTTATAGATGGTAAAAGACAGTCCAGAGGCTTGTTAAGGAAGATCTATTGTCAGTCACATCCCAGGTCACAGACCTGCCTGAAAGGGGAAAGGTATAATGCAGCAAGAACATCCCTGCCACATTTACTCTGCAGGGTTCTGGCCTGTCATGAATTTCAGCATTTCTATTCAGCATTAGTTTAATTGGAAAACATTTGTTTATATATCCTTCTTTGTGGAGCCCAAAGCTACACATTGTGGTCAAAGTGGGACTGTACTTACGCTGGAGTGTAGTGGGCCAACCACTTCCTTCAGCAGCTCAATTACACAGTGCTTAATACATCCACTGAGGCAGTTGTCCATTTTGGCCACCACAGCAAATTGTTGGTTCCTATTGAGCTTATAATTAACCAAAACCCCCAGATCCCTTCCCGCAGAGCTACACTCAAATCTCTGTGTCCCAGTCCATAAGTACATCCAGGAGTATGCCATCTCAAGTGCAGAATCTGGAATTTGTCCTTCTAAAATCTCATATAGTTGATGATTGTGCAGTGCTCTAATCTATCAAGATAACTGTAAGTCCTCTCTACCCTTAAGGGATTCAATGTCTCCCCCTAACTTAGCATCATAAGCTACCTAGTTCAGCATCATTGGCAAATGACTTGGTAACATCCATCAGAGGGAGGACACTTTTATCTTCGGTTAGAGCATGACTGAAATTACTTCTCAAAAACATGACAAGAATGTGAATTTTGAAATCACTATAGATTGTTAATGAGGAAAATTCAAACTGAAATTGAATAGAGGAATTTTATACAAATGCACATACACACAGGAAAACAGCATCAGCAAACATTAAGGAAATTGAAACTGCTCCCTGTCTGCTTTAATGATACACTGTCTGAGAGAGAGTCATTATAAGACACTCTGTATTCACAGTCCCTTCCATCTGAAGGGACATAATATACAAATGTTATCAAACTTAGACCTCTGCATGGCAAATTAGGAAAGGGAAGAAAATAGTTGAAAAATCTTGTTCTTTGCATGGTATGACAAAGGGGGGAAAAGGCAATTGAAGTCAGCTCTGTGTTTCTCAGACATCAAAGCTGAAAGTGGGAAGAAATCCTACCACAGAAGAAACCTTCCACGTTTAAGGCAGTCAGACAACAAGTCCTCATGTATAAACCACTATGTTTTTAAACCTTCATTCAGAGATAAGGCCTACTCAACCAAGCCTCCAAAGGTCAGCAGGGTCTCAATAAATGTTAGGTCCATCCTGAGGGGCCACATCTGCCTTAGCTGTTTCTTGTTTTTGTTTTTTTTTTAGACTTCTATCATGCTTATTCAAGTTCAAAGTCAATTTACATTATGATGCTTTATTATGAACTATTTTATTCTCAGAGAAGAATGTCCCTGAGCATTTCAGTCTTAGACATCTATATAAGACTGAGTTGTATTTCTTACCTTGGGGACTAAAAATCCACTGATGTATTGCACAGTGATTTGAGAATAGTCAAGGTCTTCTGTCAAATTCATTTTTCTGGACCAAGACACAGATTTTCTGGCTCTCTTAATTTAAATAAGCTTCTTTCTACCAGACTCAGAGTACAGGATCTCATCCATATAATCTTATTGCTTCTGAGAAACACACTGGTTACAAAACACATTAGCTGAGTTATTTGGCTTTGATATGTTCTTCTATCAGGTTCAGCTGTTTCTTCCATCATCAAGTATAAGGCTAAAGAAGAAGTGTGGATTAAAGCTTAAAGCTGATATTGTCAGTTCATCAGTCAGCAACACACTGGCACCTCAGAACCACTTGAAAGCTTGTAACAAGAAAAACAGAATCAGTACAGAAGAATACCAAGAACCTGAACTCAGCGTGATGAACCTGAGTTCATAAACCAAAGCAGAATCTTACTTCAGGCTTGTTCAAAAGCACTGAACTGGCTTTTGTTGTGGGAAGGCTTCACAAAAAGAAACAGAACATAGCAAGGGATAGAGTGTAACATGAAGAAAACCTGTATTGATCTGGCATGCAGCTTGGCCAGACAGGTGTGCAGAACAGCAACTTGCAAAGCATGATCAGTACATTTTCCCTAACCTTTTCTCTATTTTACTAGGCTGGTTCCTCCCATACCCACCTTGATTCCTCCATTTCCTGCCTTTGAGCCTTTCTCTAAATACTCCAAGTTTCCCACAAGTCCCACAGTAATTACCACAAGCCCACTTTGACTTCCCATGATGTTTTCACTCTAATAAGCCCTTTGATCATTTTGTTTCCTCCCTTCTTCTCAGCTAAAAATATTTAGCTGAATTTCTTCATGGCTGTGTGGGCATCCTCCAGTGGTCCTCCACTAAGAGGAAGGGAGTTCTAATATTTGTCACTGTGCCTCTCATTGCATGTTTGCTAGCTTTTGCACATAGATGTGGTCGATTACTGCTTTTGTCTCTTGCCTTTGTCTGTGAGGCTAAAGAGCCCTTAACATTCTGTCCCAAAACTCAGGTACGCTCACATTATGGATTTCTTAATATTCTTAATATTCGAAATGTCCTATTATATAGAGCTCAGAAACAGTATCTGTTTCCCAGCTTCTAATACTACAGAGTCTCCTGTGTTACCAAAATACTAGGTCTAAACACATAAAAGTCAGACCAAATTCCAAACTCTAGAAAAATATACAACTCCTCATTCTGGACAATGTAGCCCAGAATCTGTACAGCTTGCATTTAACAAGGCACCATTTTTAATTTTTGCATGTTTTTATAACTACTGAGAGGTGAACAGTTTTCTCAAGATATCCTTACCATTCCTATCACATCCTGGAACTGCAGTCTTCCTTTTGTACTATAAATGCCGAAAAAAGAAATCAGCAAGGCGTAACACAGGCACTGCTTCATTTATCACACAGAAGGTTTATGGGTTGAAGACTGTGATCCATTCCAAAAAAGCATTGCTTGTTTTAAAGGTAAGAGGTACAGCACAGAACAAAGACTTAATATGCATCCTTCTGATAGCATGAGTCTTAAGCCATTCTCAAGTCTCATACTGAGATATTGGAAAAAACCAGTAAGTTTTATGTGCTTTAAGTCAATCCCTGACAGCCTGATTGCACTAACATGTAACATGAAGACCTATTGCTTATTTTAAGGGATCTGTTTCACCCTGTAACAATGAAATTGATTTAAGCTAGCCTGGACATGTATACTGCACCATTTCAGAAGCTGCATGGTGTGAGAACACACAGTTCTGAAAAGGCTGCTCTACTGGCAGCCTTTCAGAGGACATTGTGATCAGAGAGTCTGTGTCTTGGACAGGCCACATCTGCTCTTAGGGCCTGAGAAACTCATGTGCTATTAAGGTAATCTGTAACCCATAAAATATTTGGGAAATAAGCTGCATGTGGACCAAGGGGTGGAATGCATTGACCCTGAGCAGGAGCTTTTTGTACATCCAGGAGTGAGTGTCCCCCATGGCAGCTGCCATGCTGCATGTCCAGGGTGGTCTCAGGCCTGTGCTGTGCCACAAATGTCCCTCAGCTGCAGGAGGGGCTCAGGCAACTCCCACTCAGTGCCACCACTCACACACCCTCACCTTTAACAATGCAGCAACATGCTCTTGTGAGAATGACCTCTTTCTTGTAAGAAAGTAATAACCCAAATGACCCAAAATGAGCTGCTTCTTTCCATGGGCAGTGTCTGTATGATATACTGTGGGAAAATCCAACAGGGCTCCTACATCCAATGCAGGATGGAGCATGGACATAGGTGCTGGTCATCTGAAGCAACTTCAAGATTTACTTGCTATCTATATCCCTCTTCTTTCTTATTAAAACTGTTGCTTTATCAAACCCTTTGTTGCAGGCCTTCCTCACTGAGTTCCAGAAAGCACTCCAGCCTTTGGTGTAGAACATTCTCCATAACCCTGAGAGAGCTTCATTCAAAATATTGCTTCATTCAAAATGTTGCCCTACACTAAGCTAGTGTGCAATAAGGCTTTTTTGAAGGGCTAAAGCATTACAAGGGAGAAATTTGGGGGGAAAAAACACACACTTATAGAAGCACACACAGTTCTGCACAACCTGTGGACAAGTCCCCAGTGCCTCCAGGGTTCTCTAGAGCAGGTCAGTGGAAGAAAGGAGAGCTGAACCTGGGAGTCAGCAGGGAGCCTGTCCCACAGCGGTTCCACAGCCACAGATCCTGTGGGACAATGTCCCACCCCTCTGCCCTCCCTTTGAGGTCTCCTTTGGAAAGATGTTTCTAGGCAGAATCCAGCCCCAAGCCTGTGCTTGATCCTGCAGCAATGGGGCTGTTGTCTTTCTAAGCAGGGGTTCCTTACTCTGCACCTCTCCTGCTTTTTTCTGTACATAACAGAATGACTTGGCTGCATCATCTTCCTACCCGTTGTGTAATAAGAATCCCTGGGCTTCAACCAGCCACTACGGTACAATGCTTTTCATAATTTAAATCAAAGTCTAGAGGAAATGCAAAAATTAATATAATTTTTTCATGCAAAACTCGCCCAAGGCTCAAAGAGGGTTTCTCCTGGAACTCTGAAAAGACCACAAAGAGATATAATTTGGTTCAGTTTTATTATATCAATATCTCAGGAATAAAAATTCAGGCAAGAAAGCTCAGTACATGGATTAATTTTATTTTGCAAGAACTCAAGTACAAATTCAGCTCTGCTTTTGTCAGATTCAATGTTAAAATCAGAGAGACTAATACAAGCTGAAGCAGACACACTACACATTTCTTTTGTGGATTTTTTCTTGTGGAACAGGTGTTGATTTAGTTCTTTCTTTCCCTCCCTGTTCCAAAGGCAAGCCAAGCCAGGCTGCCAGATTTGCAATATGCAAACGTTGAAGATCTGTTACTATTGAGTCTTCGGACAATGTATCAGCTTACAAAAAGGTTGGCAGCCTTAACTAAAAGCTAAGTTTATCATTGTCCCCTAAGAAGAGAACACCATATTTCTCAACTTTTTCTATCTTGTTACATACATAAAACACATACTACTATTTCCTTCCTAAAACAGCATCATAGAGTTTTCCAGTCCTCCTGACTTGAATCACTCCAAAGCCAGCTGCCTCCAGGAGCTTGCTGTACTCTGCTGCTGTTCGCTCTCTCCCTTCTGTCTGCACCAACATATTCATTGAATGCAGTTGGGTTTCTACAGGCCCACTTTTATCTTCATTCAGAAGTGATTCAACCAGCAGCACTCCACCACCTGGTGGAGTGAACAGAAAGAAAACACACCCTGAGCAATGAGAATTTGAGCTATTTTTGAGCTGTTACTAGGACAGATGCTAACCTTAAGTTCAGAAAGAAGCAGTCTCTACATTAAGTCATATTTCAGCATCACAGAAGAAAATGAAAGAGCCAAAATATCATAGCATGTCCTTGCTCAGCTATGATGGTACTGATATCCCAGAGCTGAAGGGGGTGCTATGGCTGGGATGGAAATTTCCCATTTTCCCCAGTTGAAATTGACACAACCTTACTGATTTTTGTAGGCTGTGCTTTTAAAACTCTGAGGTTTCATTGTGATGCTTAATGGGATTTTTTACTATGATGTATACACCTATTGAAACAATACCCAAAATTCTCAATCCTTTCCCTTTATGCCTTGAAATAAGAGCTCCTGCAGAGGAGACAACAACTGGAAGCCAGACAAAGAGATCTTAGACCAGGTGCTGTTTGTCTCAGCTGTATGTGGGTGGCTTAGGGAAGCAAAGGACTAAACCAAGAAACTCCTGCACTGAAACTCTGCCACCCAAACTGAGCATCAAGACTGGTACGCTTCACACTGCTGGTAGGTAAGAGTCTCTCTGCTCTTAAAGAGTTCACACCTACCAGGTTTGCAAGCTTTGTAGACTTTCGCCAGCAGTTGTTTGCATTTATCATCATCCCAGTCATGCAGTATCTTGGATAAAATGTACAGTTCAGCTTCAGGTATTGAGTCATTAAAGAAGTCTCCTGTAAAGCAAGAATACATACATTATACAAATCCCCACAAGACTGAGAGCTGGGTTATGCAAATATTTTCAATTCTGTTCAATTCCAGGTTTGCAATGCCCTTCAGATGTATCAGACAGCAATGGAGTTTCCAGGCAAAAGTTCTCTGTTGCACTGCATAGGAAATTTTGCTCTTGATCAGTCTCAAGAAGACCTGAAACATTTAAAGGCAACAACTCATCCTGAAACAGACTGATGCACAGGAAAGCATCTGAATTTAGGTTTTCTCCAATGACAGAAACTCAAATTCATAAAGCACTAAGGAGATAGGTTCACATGGTTTCTGTCATGAGAAAGAAGGAAAGAATATTGACTTCTCTAAGAAAGTTTTCAAAGATCTTTGGTAATCACAGAGTTACTTCATAAATCCGTAGGTAAAAATACACCTTTTACCTCCTAGCACTAACTTTGTTATTCCTTTTGTTTAGCACCTGGTGTACTGCATTCAGATTTTTTTCTCAGCATTTTACCTTGTCATTTCTTGTCCCATTTTGTAACATCTTTGTTTTCATAAACTCCCTTCTCTCCTCAAGGCTTCTTTTCTCTCTCTGAGCTTTGAGCAATATTAAGCACTTCCAGCACTTTGACGACTTTTGTAAACATTAAAAATGAGAGCTCCCTACACTCATTTTCCTCACAGATAGCACAAAGATTATGCAGGATCAGTGGCCTGGGCAAGAGGAATAGGAGTTAGTTCACCCACTTTCATGGTCTAAAATATCTTAGGACTTGAAGATCAATCAGTTGTGACCAGAGAAGAAAAAACCCTTGTTCAGAGCAGGCCTGGCATCCCTCACATCAGCCAGGAGGTTTGCACAGGAGAAAAGGGGAGTGTTAGGAAAATTTATAACCAAGCATGGCAGATTTCAAAACTGCTGGATACTTTTCTTTTGCTAATGTAGCCTTGTCCTTAAGAAATGAAACAGTTCTCTTCAGGAATTAATGTTGCTGAATAACTGAGTTGTGTCTCTGACAGCTGCCAGTGGACAGCTGGGACAGCTGCAGACCTGGTCTGGGGAGGCTGCAGCCTGTGACACTGTTCCCAAAAGGGGCAGCTGGAGACCTCCAGCATGACACCTCTGAGCAGAGCCAGGACTCTGGAGCAACAGCTGTGACACCACTACTCCACTGTCCACACCTACCTTCATGGAAAGTGATCTGATGCTCCTCAGGGGAAACAAATTGTTCTCTTGCCACTTGTACAACTTTGGGCAGGTCATAAATTGTGACAGTAGAATTTGGATACAAAGAAACACACTCTTGGGCCAAAGCTCCTCCACCTCCTTTGGGGACAGTAAAAGAAGGTCAGTACTGACACAAACCCAACCTGTTCAGTGACAGCCCCAAGAAAGTATATAGGAAATGATGCATTCAGCCTCATGGAAGCTGGCAATGTACATTTGCACTCCGTGTGCTGCTGAGAAGGAAGAGGAGGGAACACTCCTCATGTGTTCTGCAGGAAGGTCCAAGGCCTGCAGCACCCAGGGACATGGGGTTAGCCCCAGCCCTCACTGCTCTTATACTCTCCTAGACAGACCAGCTGTGGGTGCTGGAAGGTGAAAACAGAGTCACTAAACTAGGCAATGGGGAAGAAGTGAAGGAGGAAAGTGGGGGAGCCTACCTTGTCCCATGAATGCTGGCAGCACTCAGCAGTGCTGGGACAGAAGGGTGCTGCAGGATAAGATGCTCTAGGAAGTACCTCAACAACAGTGACTGAAGGGGATGAAGGAAAGAGTCTAGCACTGGAAGAATGCATCAAGCAAGGCATGAAAAAATGCTAAAGCTGACACATCCACAAGGCAATGAGTGACTACTTACATAAATCAGACTGTAGAGAAAAGCATTCAGCTTGCTAATGTTCTCATCACTCTCAAATTTCTGGTTTTAACCCAACCAATTCAGTAAAATGCTCCTTATATTGCTACATCCTGCTTTCCCTTGTTTTGCCCATCATAAAACATAGGAGTTGTTTCCTCTACAGAGCTTATAAAGACTATTCAGAGGCTTGTTAAAGAAGATCTTCTGACACTCACCTCCCAGATCATAGATCTGTGTGAAAGGGGAAAGGTCAAACGCAGCAAGAACATCTCTGCCACATATACTCCATACCGAGTTCTGGCCAGCCATGAATTTTAGCATTTCTTCATCTGATCTAGCAATACAAACAGAGACAGAACAGAGAGAGGGTTCCTTACCATATCCTCAGTGTTTCCTATCATTTAACTGCTGCCACATGTTTTAGTTTAAATAAAAATCTCTGGTTTTATTGACACAGAATATGTCCTCTTTGTATATAAACCTACCTTGAATATTACTGTATCAGGAGGGTACAGCTATGAATTCATGCATTTAAATAAGGAATTAAGACTAGTAAAATCCAACAGTGTATTATGCTGCCCATTCTAAGAATTTCCAAGGGATTTTTTTTCCTTCAACTACCAGTGCCTCCGTCAGAGATCTGTGATGTTTTTCAGATTAGGAAAGGATATACTTCCATTCGAAATATCAGACATGTCCCAGTAATTGATATTGTTGAGAAATAAAAATATTGAATGACACTGATGAAAGGAATTCTCACATTGTTATATTTAATTGTCCTGAGCCATAATTAAAAACATTAGTTTTATCCACAAGAATAAAAAAAAATTCTAGAAATATTCTAATGATTACCTGTACATTGCTCCAAAAGGGTCTTTAGATGATACGCCAAAAGCTTTTTCATATTGGTTTCTTCCTTCTCTAGAATAGCAATTGAAAAACCTATGAGAGTGCTGATATATTTCTCAGCCTCTCACAAAAATGACTGGTTCATTTCAAGGTTGGGGTGAGATGGCACTTGGAACAACCTGATCTAGTGAGTGGCATCCATGGTAGGAAGGTTGGAACTAGATGATCTTTAGAGCCTCTTCCAACCAAACCATTCTAGGATTCTGTGATTTATGGGAACACACCTGAGGTAAAGGTACAAGACTGATGCAATCATCACAACCATCTACATCATGTTTGGTCATCAGTTGCATGGACTAGAACAAGTGAGACTCCAGACTCATATTAAATTGCCCCTATAAACCTTTGCAACAGAAGGATCCTTAGCCACCGTTACTCATCATTTACTTTGTTGATACCACATCCATTAAGAGCCACTGTAATGACAAAGTGCTTTACTGAAGGTGAAACAACAAAATATGATTTCTAGATCATCTCTATAATGACAGGGAAAAGGAAAACAAGAACATACACAAATAGAAAACAAGATGGGGAAAAAGCACATGTATTGGCCATCTTAACAGCTGCATTATCTGTTGCTTTTAATTTCTGAAAACCAGCCAGCATCTTTATTGAGCTTTTCCCCAGAAACACATCACTCAGAGCAGTGACATAGATGCTGCAAAGCACCACACAACACACAACACTCCTCCTTACCTCACAGCATCAGCCAGGTACTGCCAGCACAGGTAGACTGTGTTGGAATAATACATCATAATGTGATATTGAGACTTTGGACTTGATTTTGTAAGGTAGATGTTGGAAATTTCTGTGTTTCTGTAAAGGGCTAAAGGTAAAATAAATATATTTACTAGCATATATGATATAGCACCTTGCCAAGTCTGGTGTTTATCACCAGAAGGTGTCTATACAGCCAAAGACAGAATCATGTTACTTTTACAACCAAATCCTTCCACTGCAATGAGCAGTGGGTGAGGGCTGCTGAAATCTGTGTTGCCCCATTCCATCTAAGTAAACATTACCTCCCTACACTTAACTCCAGCACCAAACCTTTCTTTCAAGGAGAGCAAAAAACCCACCTTATAAGTGTTATCATTTACATATAAGCTTCTGTTCTCAGAGGAAGCCTTCAATGTGCTCTATTTAAGTGAGAAGTCTTTGCAGACAAGTCTTTTTTCTGATCAACAAGGTCAGCAAATGGTGAGGAAAGTCCCCCAAACAGCAGGCCAGCCATACCTACTCTCCCTCAGTTCACTAGAGCAGGATCTTCTGCAGAGAGAAGAATGCCTAAAGGACTCCCAGAAATCTCCCCCACTCTCTCCAAAGCATCTACAGTGGCATCACTCACCCATGGGACTGGCATATCAAAGGAATATAAAGGATAGATCCTGCTCTCCCCAAACTCATTGGGCAACAACTATAACCCCTAAAACAGGATGCCAACATGAGACAGAGCAGGGCATGCCAACATGAGGCAGAGCAGGGCACTCTAGCTAGTCCTGACCAGCTGTCTGATGGCCAGAGATCCTTTCTGTCCAAGTGGATTCCATGTTTCTGACATAAGGAAAAACTTACATCACCTCTCAGGTCTGATCTAACAAAATAGTTCATGCAATGGTAAAAACCCTGAGAAAAACAAAATCTGTTTTAAATCATGATGTTACCATCCACCCTGGCATTTTAAGTTTAAAATCCTGCCCACACCCCAAAGATTTCTTGAGACAAGCTCCACAGAGATCCTAAATATCTTCTCCAAGGTCACATGAGGCTCTTGCACAAAGATATTTAGGGATATAGAGCTCTGCACCTGTGTTCCACTTTATACCTGTGATCAGGCTGACATTTGCCTCTTCTTTTTCAGCTGAAGGGTGAATCCCAGGAGTGATTCTCTCCTTCTTCCAGCTAAATTAACTGACTTAACATTTAGTATCACCTTTTCCCACACATTTACCTCACTTTCAAAACCATCAGTGGTTTAGGTCTTTCAGCTTATTCCTCTGTCTTTATTACCTCCTTCTTGTGTCATCTCTACTGCCAAGAGCTTCAATCCCACACAGGCATCCAGCAGTCTTTTCGTCCCCATGGTGCTGGCACCCAGACGTGCAGCAATGGCATCTGAAGACAGAGGCTTTCCTGACTCCAGAAGAAGATCAAAGACCCCCAACTCACAGGCAGTGAACATAACCTGTGGGTAGGGAAAGATGGGACTGAGGGATTAGGTGAAAGCACAAAGCCTACTGCATTTCACAAGCTGCCTAATTAGGGAAAATACAAATTTAATAATATTTATTTCAGATAAACTTGTATTTCATATAAACAAATCCAATTATTAAATTGTAGTTTATCTGAGCACTGATATAACACACTATCCATGCAATGCACTCATTGGTCTTTTTTTTTCTTTTCCAGTGAAGCAAGCCAATGCTTTTTGGCTTCCAAAAGTCCACGTATAGAGACCAGATTTTGTGTGTAAGTGTTCCTGCCTCTTCCTTAGTTTAGAAACATATTCTCACAATCTCCTGGAAAGAACAAAGGCAAGACTGGGTGGTGGTCCTTGTTCTCTCTGTTTCTGTTCTTTAACTAAGGATCTAACACAAGCTTCGGTGAACCCTCTCACAGCTTTCAGTAGGGGGAATAGTCCATTCTATGGATCTTGTTTTCAGGGACTGATGTGAAGGAGTACAGTGATATTCCAGAAGCAAGGAGTTTCCTCTCATCCAGAAGAACTGCTTCATTCAACCCAACAAAATTCCCCAGTCTTTCCACAGAGTTGTGCAACTTCTCCAGCAACATCTGTCAACCTTTGGACAGGCATAGCTAACCATACATAAAAACCCCAAAAACAACCATCTTTCTTTAGCTACACATAGTCAACCTTACAAGTATTAGCCTATTACTCTGGTCACATAAACACTCCTGATACAGTAACAAAGATATCAATTTAATTGACTGCCTGTATCTACAATGATTTGAGCTACAATGATTCCTGTACAATGAAGCCCCTTTTACCCTGAATAAAAACATGGCTTAACCAAAGTTGAAACTTTTTCTCAAAAACATAGTACTAACAGTGTTAATTGCGCACTTCTTTTTCTCACAAAGTGATTTTTCATTATCTATTTTTCCTCTCTTTATTGTCTCTTCCTCTGCCTTTCAGGAGCTTAAGGTGCAGTGATATTTGCACAACCCAAAGAGCATTCCTTCTGTTACCATGTTGGCCAGAGGTACAGCAAGGGACAATAGGAAAGTTAAGTAGTAAATGAGGAAAAAATCATCCACTGCACTGGCTGTTATAATTTTATGCCCATGTGCTTAGTCAAATAACATCACCAAACAATAAGAAGAGTGGAATTACTAGTTTTGCCTTTGTGCCTTAAAAATAACTTTGGAAAAACAGTCATTATACCATTGCTTTCACCTCTTCCAAAGACTTACATTCAGGACCTAAAGAGAAATCCCTGAATATTTCTGTCTGCATACTCTTTTTAAGAGTTATATTTCTTACCTTTGAGATTAAAAATCCATTGCTGTATTGCACAATGATTTGAGGATAGTCAAGGTCTTCTGTGGAACCCATCTTCCTTCTGGACTGAGACACAGATTTCCTGGCTCTCTTAATTTAAATAAGCTTCTTTTCACCAGACACAAAGCACAGCAGCTGATCCACATAATCTTATTGCTTCTGAGAAACACACTGGTTGCAAAATATATTAGCTGAGTTATTTGGCTTTGATGGGTCTTTCTACCTGGATCAGCTGTTTCTTTGGCCCTTCCATCATCAAGTATAAGCCTAAAGAAGCAGTGTGGATTAAAGCTTGTATTGTCAGTTCATCAGTCAGCAACATGCTGGTACCTCAGAAGCTCTTGAAAGCTTGTAACAAGCAAAACAGAATCAGTACAGAAGAATCTCAAGAACCTGAACTCAGTGCAATGCACCAGCATTCATAAACCAAAGCAGAATCTCACTTGGGACCTAAAACTTGCTGTGGGCACAGTCCAGGGGACCCTGGGCTGACAGTAGGGTACATCCCATCTGTAAGTGCAGAAGCAGCAAGAGAAGCTGTAAGAATCTGTTGCTATTTTCTCACTGTGACTGGTTTGCTCTGATGATGATCACTCAGGTAAAGCCTATGAGGAATTAAATCTGCATTTGTTACTTTTCTGTATTTTGCACGTCCTCTCACCCACCCTGATACCAGCTTAGAAAGGAATACCTGTTTGATAGCACCTCAGCAGGGGCATCCTGCTTGTGCTTTATGTTTTGATAGAGAGGGGTACTGAGGGATGACAATACATTTTACATTTTCCAGCTGGCTACTAGAGTCTTCCTCCCTTTCTCTGGAAAGCTAACCATGGGCAGCAGAAGGCCCTTGGGAAGAAACAATGAAATGACTGCAAAGTGCAAGATGGGGCATGGATTTCAACTTCACACAGGACATACCTCATAGGTTTTCATCAGAAAATTAACCCCTGGATTACTTTCCTGAAATCCTACTGCCCCACTGTTCATTTCTCTCTGTCTGACATCTTGCCCATCTCACCTTGGGGTAGATGCAACAACACTCAGGTGAGGAAAGATCCTTTCCATCAAGGAAAAGACTCAGATTTTATATTACACATTAAGTGACCCTTCAGGAAACAATGTTAAATTAAATCTTATTTAGGTTATACATTGAAGACAAAATGTTACAAACCAGCATTTTTCCAGCAGCAGCTTTCTCCATGCTTCAGATTCTACTGCATAATCCTTCTTTGAATCTGTATTTTCCATTCAGATCTCTACATTTTAGCCAGAAGATGTTCTATTTCTTTTAGCCAGTAGTGAAATAGCAAATGTCTTTGAGAGTTAGCTGTTAAAGTTAGTTAAGCAGGTGTAACAGTTTTCAGCCTTTTACCCCTCTGTGTGCAAACTCAGAAAGAGTACCTGTTCTCAGGTTCTAACACCACGGTTCCCTGTGTTACCGAGTACTAAGTACTTGAACATTATAAGAATTACAGCAAACACCAAGTTGCAGAAACATGTAGAACTGCTCCTCCTGGCAAACACAGCCCATAAACATAGTGCCATTGTCTTGCTAGTGCACCAGATTCAGTGTTCAGTACAGACTGGACACTAATATTCTGTGTATTTAGTATGTGCAGGCTGGACACGCCAGCACCAGCAGATCTCTGACAGAGTGCCTGTGAATCTCTACAATTTGCATTTAACAAGACACTGAAGGTTTCAAATACACAGCTATATTCATAATGGAAATCTTCCCCTGCTATCTTCAGCTCAAGGAGAGCACATGAGCTCAGTTACTATTTACGAACTTCTGTCTGCATATGCAATAAGCTGCGAGTAGAGTTCATTTATTTGGACAAACCCAGATCTGCTCTTGGTGAACACTACAGCTTTTCTGCTTCCTTGGTTCCATTTCAAAGACAGCTGTGTAGAAGCAGAAAATTTAATAAAGTCTCACTAAGTCTCTCCACCTGCATGGGTAACCAAGTGAACTTATTTTCCTCAGTACCATTCCCTCTTATCCAATGAAAACAGAGAACTAATAACCACACATAACCACACATCACCAACCAAAGATAATTATTGTTAGCCAAAAAGATTAGAAAGTTGTACGAAAATAAAAATATTTCTCTTCTAGTGGCCAATTCTACCTGCTACTGAGAAACTGGTGCAATTTCATGCAAGCTTAAGGATTTCCCACTTCTGGGAACATAATAGCTATTCAGCCCCAGACCATAAATGCACTTCACTTAAGGCAAAGTTCTATGGTACATGAGTCTCCACTAATAAAATGACCACACAGTTGATTAAACACACTTGAAGTTCTTTTTCAATTATGACTAATCTGTCTGTTGAGGATACCAGTTATAATCATCTAATGGGATTACTTCTAGTAGTAAGATGTAGGGGATGAGGCTTGCAGATAACCCACACCAGACTGAAAAAAGCCACATGCAGTATGCAGCTGTTTCCAAGTAAATTGTTAGTGAGGCTTAAATTTTAAGCTCCTTTTAAGCGAGAAATGCATTCATAAAGATGAAATTGCAATGGCTTGCTTTCTCTGAAAACCCTATCAGGGTTTCTCTCATAGGGCTTAGACCACATGCAGGCTAAAGCCCTTATTTTACCACCACAGTACTATTTCAGTGATGCATTTTTCTTTGCCTAAATGACTCACTACAGTCAAATGCTACACAAAAACAATTATGTCATTTTTGCATAACATTTGAAAGTAAGAAATTATCTACGAACAAAGGAGATTTAGTAAAATGAATGTGTCTGACAGTGAGAAATAGCAGATGACACTATCTTCTCACACGAAACCTTCTTTACAAGCAAAAACTACAAATCCTAAGGATGTGACTATGACGAGTTTTAATAATGCCAGCAGGGAAACAACTGTGCCTTGCTATCATGGCTAAGTTTCTGAGTATACCCAGCTTATAACAGATGCTCTGCAAAGCCATAGTTTGTGGCTTTTTTTTTTAACAATCCCAAAAAAACCAATATACTCAGTATCATACTTTTTCTTTGAAATAGAATATCAAGTTTAAAATGCTCATTTTCTTCTTTGTAGCCTCCAATTATTCTCATATCTTATAAAAGATGTATTATCCTAGTAACATGACTATTATTTCCATCCCTTTTGACACAAATCAATTTTAGGTTTTTTTCTGTTTTCATCACATATACTAATGGCAAACACTTGGAGGGGGCAGAAAAACCTGTACATCCAGCTCATTTTCTAAGCAAACCCTCCTTTCTCTTTAGATTCACTTACAGTAAAAACTCTGAGAACATCTTTTAAAGTGCATCTCAGGCAATCCAGAGTTGTTCTTGGTTTAACATGTGGACTGCAAATAATCTCTCAACAAATAATTCAACTAAATAGTCATTGAGATTTCTATCAGAGGAAAGTCCCAGCAGATAAGAGTCATAGTCTTCCTGAGGATAGCCAGCTACACCAGCTAGAAGTGGTAGATGCAGAAACTTTAGAGAGAGAGAGATGCAAACAGAGAAACAAGATGGATAGCAACCAATGCAGGCTCTGATTTCAGAAATTACTTGTGTTCTGTCAAGCATCACAAAGGAAAATTGTGGATATACAACTGCCTTAACAGGCTACTTTAGAGGCTTGGTTTTGCTGGAGATGGCAGGAACACCTTCCTGCCCAGGGGAGGTGGTGAATAAATCCCTCATTTTGTCTTGCTTGTGAATGCAGCTTTGGCTCCACCTTTATATTGTGTTTATCTCAATCCATGAGTTTTCACTTTTACCCTCACAATTCTCTACCCCATCCTACCAGGGGTGTGTGAACAGCTGCATGGAGCCAAGTTGCCAGCTGCTATAAATCACAGCAGTAAGCCATGTGCAATGAACAGAAGAGATTTTTCCAGGCCTTCCCTTTTACAGGGAAGGTAGAAAGTAACAGACACCACTGGGCAATTCCTCATAGCGTTGACGAATGCATGTCCAGGATCATATGCAGAATTGCAGGGAAAATCTAATCTGAAGGTGATCAATTTTTGTTCAGACACTTTGCTGGCAGTGCCTGGGAGTGACATCCTTCATATTGTCCTACAAATAATCCAATATCATGGACAGCACACCTGAACATTCCATGCAGAGCAGTTAGAGCTCACCTGGCAGGTGTCACAGTGCACATGCAGCTGGATTAATTATCAATTAGAGAACAATCCCAATCAACCTTAGCCCTTCGAAAATTTCATGACATATGCTATGGCAAAGCATTAGCCTGAGCTAACCTATGAATCTTTTTTTTTTTTTTTAATCAGGCAGCAGGAGATTCAGGAGGTGTGGCATGTGAGGGGGAACCAGACCAAATTCATTTTCTGTGCTGACACTAAAGAAGAAAGGATGGTGGTGCACATCACTTTCAACAAGCCTCAAAAGCCCAGTATAAGATTAATATATTCATTCATTCTGTGCACCCAGTTCTGATGAATCTATGGCAACTAGACTGCTGCTTTATACAAACACTAGAGACAATTGCAAATTTCCTGCAAAGCAGCAAGATACTTTCTGCAAATAATGTTTATTAGACTTGGGAAAGGCCAGTTCAACAGAATGCAATGTAAGCTTACTGAAATGGGTATTGTATCCAGAATAACCAAACCTCAAAAGCAGGATACCAGATCAAGACACAGGCAATACATTATAAACATAAGTTTGATCTGTATAGTAATACAACACATCAGTGGCCAATTTTGTCCACATATTTATAAATTAAGGTATTTGCCAAATAAGTTTGCTTAATTGCTGTCTTATATAGAATGTAACATCTCTAGCTCTGCTATCAAACATGAGCAGCCACAATAGTCTGTTACATGATCCTATACAAGAACTGCCCTAAAGCTGGCATTGGTGCAAGATCCAGGAAGTCCTGATCACCAATCAACTCTTACTAGTTTGTCTTTATAGCTTTGTGGCACAGATAGAATCTTGTGTTCACAATTTTCGGAGCGACTGCAAAAATTCCCCTTTTCTTTGTCAGCTTTAAAGATGATGCTTCCAGGTAATATATCAAATATTTTTTATACACATACCTAATTATGCCTATGTCTTTATTTTAGGACACTGAATAGATTACAAAGGTGGAGCCAACTGAAAACATGATTTGGATATGGTTACAGCATGGGTAATCATTTTTGCTAATATCAATTACTACTGGCAATTTGACTCACACATTATCAAAATTTCTTTACCACAGCGGGCAGTAATCAGATGGAAAACATCACAAGAATCATATTGAAGGGCTTTAGCCTTGCTGTTGTAGGAAAGCTGTTGTTTGACTTCCCGAGCCACCTAGTGCAGGATGAGTCCAGGAGATAAAAAGAAAACCGCACGTCAAAAGGCTGGTACGTTCAGAGGCTCATCAACCCTCAAGACAGATTACAAGAGGAGACATTCCTTAAAGATAAGTACAGGATTATGCAGCAACACTGTCCATAGCAACAGGAACTTAGGTTTCTTACCCTTTTGAGACTCCTGTTCTTCTTTGCTTCACAAGGGCTGCAGAAAAACCACTCCTGGTTGCCACTGCCGATAGCTATGATGAGGCAGCAGCACATGCACCAGCTCCTGCTCAAAAAAGGGAGCTCAAGAGCTTTGGCCCACAAACTTCCTACCATCTTCAGCTCAGACCTTGCTGAAAGAAGTCTGAATAGCAGGGTTCACATCCTCCAACAGGGAGAAGTCACACACTCCCTTGTATCACTAGATGATCAGTACACTACAAAACCCTACTCATCCTCAAGAGCAAAGTGGGCTCCCTCTTGATCCCATCCTCCTGGCAAGGACATAAAGGAGACATTGTGGTGACAGATGTGAAATCTCACCCAGAGCCAAGTGCAACAACTGAGGTACATTCTCACAACTGAGAAAACTCTCCCCCTGCCTCATCATGTGAGTTAAGAATGATCAAGAATGACAGCAGAACATTGGACTAAACACTGGGCATTTCTTGTGACTCAGTGGACGAAATAGGGCTCAGAGGTCTCCTTCTGCCTAAGCTCTCCAGCAGGCATGAACACTGGACTGTAGCATAAAGTTACCCAAACAGTGGTTTAATAGTATTTTCACCCTGTATTTATACCACACCAATCACACTCACTGGGGAAATTTTTCCGCTAGTGAAGGAAAAAAACCTACCAGTTAAGAGAGAACCTGAGCTTTCCCCAGCAACAAAGCCTGATTTTAAGCTAAGCTTAAACTGACAGGTATGGCTGCCTAACACAGGGCAAGAAACTGGGTATGTTCTTTGCTTTGCAAGGGAAGAACTCCAGATTTTGGAATGAGGACAGAGAAGAAACAATCCCCTACCTTGACCAGATGGCAACACTGTAACTAATGTGCCCCAGGACACAGTGTACCCTGCCAGCCAACAGGGTACACTGAAACCCATGTTCAACTTGTCACGGATCACAACCCCCAGGTCCCTTTCTGCAGGGCTGCTTTCCAGCGTCACATTCCCAGCCTGTGTGCACATCCAGAGTTGCCCCATCCCAGGTGCAGAATCCAGCACTTGCCCTTCATATGGCTGGTGACTGCCCAGCCCTCTGATTTGTCTATGCCTCCCTGCCTTCCAGGAACAAAACAGCTCCTCAATTTAGTGTATTCGATGTCTTACCTTTTCTGTCCACAGCTAGTAACTACAAAGATTTCAGCAGCATGGTCTAGTAAGAAACAAACCCACATGGATTCTGAAAGTAAAGCAGACAAACTCAGTCAGCCAAGGATCCAGCTGAGCTGCAGCACTAATGTGCTTCTCTGGCACTCCAGGAAATGGATGCACTTTGGTTTCATGCATCAGTGTGAGGAAAATGGCATCTGAAGGCTGCAGTTAAAGAGCACACATCCTGCTGAATTAAGAGTTGACACAGCTGTAACATAACAGGACCATCAAGAAGAGAAGCTGAACTTCATTATTCAAATGTGCTGAGTGATGCTTTCAACAAACAGGTTCTTAACACAACATTTCTGCAGATTTTAATATATTGACACATGAAAACAGCAACTTCAGTTCACTGGAAACAGATTTCTTTTTAATTTTACCATAAAAATGCAAAATAAATTCTTTCACTGTAACATTATAGCTTTTAATATTCCTGAGCTGCATTTTAAAAGCAAAAGTATTCTTAAATGGATTTAACAAGAGACACTGCAGCCTTACTTTTCAACAACACAAGTAAAAATAATTTAGCAAGAAGGCCCCTTTTTCAAGACAATGTTCAGCTCTTTATGTACCTGAAAAAATGTTTCAAGTAGCCCTATACCACCTGAAATAAGTACAAAGCCAAATATGTCAACAAAATATCAGAACAACTTTCAACCATTTTACTACTGCTCATTACTTCCTACATCAGGTGTACCTCTCTTACATGGAAGTATTATACAAAGGCATTACATGCCAGAATAATTTGGGCCACAAAGCTTGGCATCACACAGACATATGAAGGAATCAAAGCAGTTTAAAGGGCATCCTGCATAACTTTATAGTCAGTTTTATTAAAAAACATCAAAGTCCTGCTATCCACCTCAATCAATAAAAACTCTACTTTTTAAACATTATTCCATTGAATGCAGCGGCAAACACTTTAAATCAAATCTGTAAGTCACCTCTGAAGTTCCAATAACTGTCACCCATGTATTACTTAAGCCAAATTAGGTGATAAAAACTAAATACACTAAAATTAAGGTTTAGAAAACTGAAACTGAAGAAAACAGGTTGGCTTTTAGCACTTCAGAACTTGAACACAAGCACAGGTGATTATACCTACACTGTGGTAGAAACCTAGAAAGAGACAACAAAGGAGGTTCAAAAAAATCAGGCATCTATTTTCTTGATTTTGGGGACTAGATGCAAGCTAAGAATTGGTTGAAACAATTCTGTTTTCTATAGCAGTCACACCGATGAGGTCTGGCATCCAATTTTGTGGCCCTTTTGTCCCACCACAGCCTTTCAAAGGAGCCAAGGCCTCCACTACCCACTCCAAGCACGCCTTTGATTCAGTGATCACCTCCGGTGCCTTCGCCTCCTGCTGACACTTCTGCGACTCCGACTCCTGTCTCTCCTGTCCCGCCTGCGCTCCTGACTGCGCGTTCTCCTGTAGTGGGAACGTCTGGGGCTCGCGCTCCTTCGCCGGGGACTGCGGCTCCGGCGGGGGCTGTAACTCCTGCTGGAGCGCCTGTGATACCTCCTGTCCTTCCTATGCCTCTCATCCCGGGAACTCACATCTCTCCTGTGTCTGCTGCTCTCCCGCCTACCCTTACTCTCGTCACTGTTTATGCTGCTACATGAACGGCTCTTTCTTCTCCTTGGCTCTGTTCCACGTTTGTCCTGCTCACAGTGCAAGTCCTTCTTGCAAGTGTTCTGGTCATAGCTAGAGAGGCTCTTCTGGTCCTGGTTACTGGAGGGAACGCATGAAAGTACCCCCAAATCTCTTTTGTCAGAACACCTCTCGGAGTCTGTAGTATGACGATTCTGACCTTCTTTGACATGAACTTTGTCATGAATGTTGCCATTTAAGTACTTGCATTGAGTGTTTACACTCTCAGGGGATGCTACTTCTATTTGAGAGCCAGGAGCCAGTCTGCCTGTAACAGCCTGTCCTGAGGTAGAAGTGATGCAGCTGGATGACACAGTGTGGGGAACAGCACTAGCGCTTTTCAGCACCTCGGTCTGAGATGCTTCGGTTTCGTCTTTGTTTTGGTTTACTGCATCCATTTTCTTGCTCAGAAGATTATTCAGTAGTTTCTCCCTCAGTTCCTTTTCTTTTCTCTGCAACCCCAGTGCTCTCTCTTTTTCCTCTTCCACACGTTTAAGTTCAGCCTCCTGAAGCCTTCGTCTCTCCTCCAGCTGCTGGAGACAAATCTTTTCTTCATTCTGTTCTTGCTCCAAAAGCTTTACTGCCTGAAAGACAGGCAAAGGGAGGAGTAAACAAAAAATACCTGCTCATGCTCCCAAGTTACAACATAACACAAAGACAGCAATACAGCAAGAAAATAAAATCTAACCAACAGAACTTAACATTCCAAAATAAAATGGTGTTTCCTTTTTAAGGGGAAAAAAACCCAAAACCAATCAACCAACAAAATCCACTATACAAAACTGCTCTAAGTTGAAACATTCTTTGTCCACAATTCTTGAGAGGAACTTTTGTCTTCATGGCTCCTCAATATAACAAAAGTAACAACATGTGAAATCTGCAGTATTGACATACATTTATCAGGGTCAAAACTTGAAGTTTTCAGTCAAATTTAAAATTTAAAAATTCAGTCAAATTGAAAATGTTTTAAATTTTATCGAGAAGAACTTCTTTTAGATGACTGCCAGCTGTGGTTCATAGATGACTTCACAATAAGCCCATAAAAACAGCAAGTAATTAAATGGACTAACATTAAGTAGAAACCGTTTGTCATTTTGTCAACCACTTTAAAACCTTATGATACTGGAAAAAGTTCAATTTTTTCTATTCTCACCTAGTCAAGTGGCTTAGTGTAGACCTCAGAATTCTCTAAATGAAAGAAACACACTCCCTGTTTTATCAGACAACTTTCTATTCCACAGCCACAAAGTTAAAAAGTCTGCAGAAGGCATTTCTCCTTTCCTCTAGCATGTAGCTGAGCTGTACATAGCACTGTGAGTTCAAAAACACTCACTTTCCTGAAGTGCAGGAAAGAAAAAAAACTGTGCTTTTCCACACTGTTTTTCATTTCTACAGAAAATATTTCATATACAATACACCCCAATATGGTTTCACCCAAGTCTTAAGCTTCAGTGCTTCAGTGAAAAAAAACCAATACTGTTAGACAAACAGAATTTAACATTTGAAACCTTTGTTGACAGTACTTTTCCTACAGAAGAAACATTCTGCACATTTCAAACATCAATTAATGAAAGTTCAATCTCTGAAATTGCAAAGAACAGTGAACAGAATTGCTGTGAGGCAGATAGGAAACAGCACCCAAACTGAAGTTAGAAAAGGAGTCTTGTAGCTTATCCCCTGGGGTTAGCTCACTTTATCATGCTCTTTTACTGGACTTACAAAACCTGACAATTAATTTACAGCTAAAAAATACTATTCAGGATTATAGGTTCACATTCACTTTCCATTCACCAACAAGTGCATATCTCACCAAGAGAGAAATACTGTTCCATTGCACTTTTCTGAAATTTTGGTCTAAGGAATAGCAGCTCAGAGGTACTAAACCTGATGTTTAATGAACAGTGCTCTCCACCTCCTCTCAAGCCAGTAAAGGGCTTTGTTCTGTTGGGTTCTTTATTAGCTTCTGAAATAAATATTGAAGTTACCTTTGCTCTGCTTAGCAGCTCTGCAATTAATCTAATGGACTGAAGATTTCTCTGAGCTAACAGGAGCTTCCTTTCTTCTAGCTTTATCTTCTCTTGAAGCTTTCTCTGTTCTTCAGCTTGAAGCTTTTCAAGTTGCTTTTTGTTCCGTCGAACTTCACGATCTTTCTGTTTCTGCTCTCTCTTGCGCAACTTCTCTTCTCTTTTTCTCTCTCTCTCATATTCTTCAAGCTCTTTCTGCTTCCTAAAAAGAGATAAATATTTTTGCCTTATCTAGGCAAAGCACAATTTCAAACTCCTACTGTATGTACAACACATTTTATACTTCAAGTAAATTTGTTTCTAAGTAAGTCATGTTGATGAAGAACAAAAGTAGAAAACTGAACATTTTAGCCCTTACTTGTGACAGCAAACAGTCATATTCTGTCTATTTTTAACAAGTTGGTATTCAAAGAAAAAAAATGGCTACAGCAAAGAATTGTTTTTTGAACTACTTTGACCAGAGACAATAACATTGCATGAGGCAGCTGGGCAGAGAATTATCAGAGCAAAAAGAAAAATGTCAAGCCAATGAATGTGTGCAGCAGTGGTGGGTTTTATCTCTGTGATTAGGACAAAATGATAGCTTCTGCTAAAGGCCAAAGGTCTCTGAAACTAGGTGTCTAAGGGCAAGATTTTTAGGCAATTGAGTATTCTGCAGGTTTAATATCTTGAACTGAACAAAAGCATAAGTCTTAAACTAAATAACCACACTCAGCTTTAACTGCTTCACTTTTGCTACAGGAAACTTGAGTTATTTTCAATTTTTTGATGCCAATATGAAGGAGCCGTTTTGTTATGCCTGATTGTTAAAAGTGTAACTGAACAATAAGCGATAAATACCTTTCTTCTTCTTTTTGTTTTTCCTCAGCTTCCTTCTCTTTACGTTTTTGCTCTTCTCTCTGCTTTTCAAGCTCTTGAAGCTTTTGCCTTTCAAGTTGACGCTTCTTAATTGATGCATCACTGAGGTGTTTTGTTGAGTCAAAAGAAACCTTTACATGATACAATTGAAAATGGTTTTAAGGAAACAGAAAAAAAATCAAAAATTACAACCTGACAATTTTAACTTAGACTCGGTGCAAATACAATCAGATGCGTAAAACCTTTTTCAAAACAAACGGAATTCCTCTATGTGCCCAGAGAGAGCACCACCTATTGTAATCAGGCAATTGGGTCCTAAATGTGTGCACACATTTATCAAAAGCAGTTACGACTTCATATTCTGTGTGTCACAACCAAAAATAAACCCCAGTGTGGCTGAGGCTCTGTCTGTTCAATGTTTTCAATGCCTCAGAACGGGCACATATAGAACCCTAAATTAATGCATGCTGTTAGGGACTGTACAGCACTATGTAGAAATAGGTTTAAATAAAGGCCTTCCTTTCTGCCTAAAACTGTGATCCTTAAATTCAGCAGAAGACATAGTTCTACAGCATTCAGCACCTGGTTCAAGCCTCCCCACCACTTCTAAAGCCAAGATTCCCAAATGGAGACACACTGGGCAGAAGATCCCAAGTCATGGGAACAGAAAGAGAAGAAAGATGCACACATCTGAAAAATGATACTTCAGAGGCACTCAGCTTCTAGGATACATGAACCCACCGTGGTCATGTCCAGCTGCGTGCTGGAACAGGACACCACCAGACACCACAGCCCTGGTGTCCTACTCTCCAATTCTGAGTGCAGGCAGGCAGGGATCTATAACACATTTCCACACACCCATGGTCATGAACCATGGGGCAGAGAACAAGGAGCACATCCTCTGCAGTTTAATTTACTCGGGCCTTACACAAAATAATGTTTCACTAACAGACTGAGAGGACAAAGGGGTACAAACAGACAAGGTGTGGTGATCTTGTATGACAGAGAGCTGCTGACCTGACAGGGCAGCTGCCAGGAAAGTGTGACTCTTCTTGCACACACAAACCAGATTTGGGAACCCTGATCCTCTGCACGTAAATGACAGTTTGAATTTCACCGGGTCAAGGCACAGTTTCTATTCCACAACTGACAAGCTTCGATGACAAGATAAAACATTAAAGTATTTTCCTTACACTAACTAAACAACAATTTGAATAAACACCTGCATGTTCCCATATTGCACAAAGGAATACTCAAAGGGTTTTTTTTCTGAAATACACTCCCTGGTTTGATGAATGACTACTGAGCATACCAAAATACATCCACAAACATTTCACTCAACCGCTCTGTAAACGCACAACCACCTCCAAACAGAGTAAGTTTTCTTGAGGCTTTTCTTGTGCTTTCAGAGACACTACATCTGAACAGACTGCCTTGTTCCCTCCTGTCATGGCTGTAATTTCTAAGACAATGAGGCTACAGAAAAGTACTTCTGGAAAACTCTGCATGTAAATATAATGAAATAAGCACAGGGATTTCACAGGAAGCTGTGCTACAAATGAAAATTATCATTTAAATTTTTGTGGGGCCTTCCTGTATATCAGGTACACCAATGATTAACTGTATATTTCCCAGACCAGACAAGCCACATACTACCAAACCTTTTAGTTCTGACCTTTGACTGGTAGACCGAATTATCCATGCTGGGACCAAATACAAAAACTGTGAAATTCTCCCTCAAAATGTCTCTCTGTAGTGAACACATGAAAGAATAATACACTTTACAGTCAACCTGCTAGTGAAATTTGTCTGAACTTGTTCAGAACCGGAATTTTAAGTGAAATCAGGATTTATAAACACACATTATTTTCTAAAGCAATTTAGGAAATTGTGTTCATAAACTTGATCCTTCCATCAGTAGTTCTCATTCCTAGAACCATCTTGTTAAGGAAAAAAAGCAAAACCCCACTCACTTTAGTCACATAGTCCAGCAACACATTTTTCTACCAACGTTTTCCTTTAAAAACTGTATTATGTCTGTCCCACAAGGCTACATTACTGCTGTCAATGTCACCTGTTGCCATCACTACAGTATACAGATAAAGGTTTCAAGGTTTATACAGATAAAGGTTTATATGGAAATAACATTTAGTTGGACTCGGTCTTTGATGTGGGCTCCCACACAAAAGGCTGCAGTCTCTCACCTTGATATTGCAAGCCACTGCCTTGCCATCATCACCCTTGTACATCAGCTTCATCCCCCGCAGGGCGTTCATGGCCTCGATGAACCCCGCGTACTCTCGGTACTGAACGTAGGCCTCAAAGTTCAAATGGCCTCCAAAGCTGAAAGTGTGGAAATTCCTGCCAGTCATCTCTTCTCTGTAAGGGTCCAGCATGGGGATGTCCACATTACGGATTTCTCCGAATTTCTGGAAAACTTTTATAAGGACTTCTTCACTCGGCTTTTCCGAGCCAGTCTCCTTGGCTGCAAACCACTTACAAGGCAAACCTTCCAAGTGAATGGTATCCGGCCTTTCCCCAGGCAAGGTCTCGTTCATGTCCTTCGCATCACGGAAAAACGAGTCCCAGTCGTGTCTGGTAGGAAAGTCAATCTTGTATTCCGCAGCACGCACTTTTAAAATGTCAGAGAAGCCGCTCAGCTTTATTGTTTTGCCATCAAGGCACGCCAGAAAAGATTTAACCAAACTTTTGTTCTCGACCTCGCCTTCGAACCGAATGAAATCCATTGTGCTTTTAGAAATCCGCAGAGTGGAAAACTGATGAGTTTGCACCATGCCCTTCAGTCTTTCCATCACTTCCCAGTTCGAAATGGATTTTCCCGGTTGCTTCAGCTGAGGAAGTGCCACACTGATGGTCATTTTTGTAATGGGTTTAAGGTATAACCCACAGGGAGCACAGAGCTCTACAGCTTCTGATGTATCATGAACTATTGTTGCAGCAGCCATAACAAAGAAAAGGCATAGGATAAAAAAATAAAAGATGCAAGTTTAAGTTGCAGGCCAACAGTAGTCAAACAAAATAGCCCTTATCCATAAATAATTTAATTCTTTGGTGATTTAACCATTCCCAAGTTAAAACGATGTCTCTTAACACAAGAGTGAATTAGATAATTACAATCGAGTAGTACAAACATCTTAAATTACTTTACAACCACTAGAGCCTATAAGTAATTAAATCTCTGTAAGGCCTCTGAATAGAAAACAAGAAGCTGATGACAGTCTTAGGAATACATGAAGTTGGTATGTGATTGCTCAGAAAGCAGCTACCCTTTCTCAGGAGGGAAGGGACTGGCGGCGCGATGTCACACCGCTCCCAAATCTACTTAACAACCAGTGAACCGCAGCAGGCTGGCGCCAAGGCGGATCTCACGTTCTCCGGAAAGAAGACCTGGAAAGTGTCTGCAACGAGAGAAAAGCGCCCCTTTTATTTAAATGCCCGAAGCCCCACCGCCCCTCCCTGCCGGCAGCGCCGAGCAGCCTTCCGCAGGGCAGGGCTGGAACCCCGCGGGGCTGCGTAGGAGCCGCTGCCCTCACGGGCACCCCCGGCCGGGGCAGCGGCGTGTGGGAGCCCCAGCGGTGTTGTGGGGGCAGACCGGGGCCCGCCGCTCCCGGGCCCGCACCGCGCTCTGCCCCGGGGCTGCCCCAGCACCGGGTCCTGAGGGGACACAGGGCTCCCTCCACCAGCCAGCAACACAGGGCCTGAAACCTCAACAAAGGAAAGCTCCAGAAAGGAGTTAATTAAAGAGTTCCAGTTCCCTTCGACGCAGCCCCTGGTCCTTTGTGAGCACAAAACGAAGCCAGGGCATTCCCACTGCTAATTATGAATAAGTTGAAGAGCTCTTTGATATTACTGCTATGGTTCAGGCTGGTGCCATATAGTGCCGATAACACCCACATATAACCTCCGGTGTATCGGCTGCAGCCTCTCCCCTACCCTGTTCTGGTCATTCATTTTGTGTTTTGTTTATTTATGTTGTGTTTTGTCCATTGACTTTGTTTTCTGTTCAGTTACATGTGTTCTGTTCATGTCAGTTTCTTGCAAGTTTCAGCATCAGTCTGTGTATTTCTGGTACTATAGCTGCAATTATTTCTTCCAGAATATTCTTAAAATTGCTCAAAGTGAAGCCCTGTACTGGCAACAGGGAAATTACAAAGATATTTTCCTGTAGAAGGTCCCTGTATTTTTCCCTTATCCAAGTGATTCTGCAGGTGGAATAAAGAGCGTGCAAATCTGTGCAAGGCCGTGGCTGCAGCACGTGTTCTGTCTTTGGCCAAGGTTCACCAGAGGCTGTCCCAGCTCCCGGCTGTTCCACACGGAGCAGAGTGCTCTGAGCAGGCACTCGGGGCTGTGTGGCCATGAGGAAAGCTCTGCAGAGCTCACAAACACGGGCTGTTCTTCCAGAGCTGCCTGTGCTCCGGGGCTTGCTGAGACACGCTCCGAGTGCTGACATACACGGCCACCTGCCAGAGAGGGTGGGCAGGTGATGGCAGGTCACACTCACTGCCCTGCCAGGACATCCAGCACTGCTGGCTGCTGCCAGCTCCGTATGGGATGTGCAATTACACACGCTGCCAGTGGCCTGAGCCAGAGGTCAGCTCAGTACATGGTCAGTGTCACAAAAAAAACCTTCTGGACTCCAGTTGGACTAAATGTTGCAAACACATGATACCCGTCAGCTCCTCTGCAGGCTGTGTGGAACAGCAGGAGAGAAAACCACGTCACAACGGGGAGACTCTGGAGCTGTTTTCTCAGTGCCACCACACTCAGGACTCACCCCTTGCAGCCAGACTTGTCAGCTTGTCACAGACCTGCCCTCACCCCTCTGCTGGGGCTGACTGAGGGCATGGCTCTTGTTGGGCATTGATTTCCCCCAGAATTCCCCATGAGAAGCCCAGGAGCAGCTGTAAGATGTTCCTCAGATCTGCCCCAGAGAGGTGACACTGGCCAGCTGTCCCCAGGCCTCTCTGGACCTGACCTTCCCAGCTCAGCTAATCACGGCCAGCTGCCAGCGGCACCCAGCGTGAGGATCCCCCCGGAGCGAGGGAAGCAGAGAGAGATATCTGTGCAGGGGAATGACTGCTTCAAACAGGGACAAAACCAGAAAGCAGGAAATTAGAGCTTCAACCATAAAGTTCAAAGAACACGGGGAAAAAAAGCATGAAAAATAATTTTGACACTTTGAAGTAGAACTCAATTGTTCCATTAAACTGTATTTTTAATAAAAAATAACAATAACAGCATTCCAAATATCTATTTTATAAGCTTTACTAATGTATATTTTTTTAATACATGTCAGAAATTCTTACTTGAGGCAAATGCAATATTTATAGAAAGCAAGAGACTTCAAAACAGCTCCAGAGACTTTAAGCTCTCGATTTATTCACAGATTTAGAATAACTCAGGAATACAAAATGACAAAATGTACATTTTTTATATTGTTTACTAATGTATTGTCTCTTGTCCCTGATCCGTCATTTTCCTGACTGGAGGAAACACATTCAGCTTCTTCACTCCCTTTAATGCTACACATTTCTGGAGGGAAATATTCCCATTTGGTGAAAATCTATCACAATTCTGTCTTGCAGAGTATCACTCTCAGAGAATTATGTGAAGATCATTAATAAATACATTTTTGCGATGACAATCATTTCTTCTTTGGTCATGATTTGTGTCTATTATTCACCTCAGCCTCTCCAGTTCCCAGAGAAAGAGCTGGTGGGAGTGAGGACGAGCAGAGGCAGCCGAGCTCTAGATGAAGCCAGCAGGGAGGTTCAGCGAGGCGTTGGTCGGTAAAGGCCGGGTGTCCCCGGCCCCGGGACAGCCCCGCCCGTGCTGCGGGCTCCGCACGGAGGAGCGGTGCCCGCGCCGGGAGGAGTCTCTGCCCCGCGGGGCCGCAGCTCCCAGCCCGCGGCTCCTCTCCCCTGCCAGGGCTGCCCGCAGGCCGGTGACACGGACAGCTGGCCCAGAGAGTCACAATAGCCCTTCTGTCACATCTGTACACCTTTCGTTCTCCAAACCAACGATCCACACCAGCACGTTGTTTAGTGAGTGCATCTGTGTACAATAAATCCCTCCTTGTGTTTCCTTGAGACGTTCTTCAGTCTGGAGGCACCTCTGAAAGTGCACAGTTTCTGCTGCTTCCTTCTGCCCTTTCAGTCAGAGGTGACAGGTGACAGTTTCACTGAGCTGCCAGTGCTGTACCCAGGAGTGGCACTGTCCCTTCTCATGTGTTTTTTCATGATGTGACAGTGCACCTACATTTTTACAGCCAAACCTAACAATGCTGGAATGGAGCACTGAGAAATTTCGGAGCAGCCAGACTCACACCCCACCTGTGCACAGCACAACGTCACTGCAAAGGAGGATGAAGGGAACAGCCTCCAGGAGCCTTGCAGCACAAGCTGTCCTGAGCTCTGGTGGAACCAAGTCGTGATGTTCAGTAGCAAATACCTCATCAGTGAAATTTCCTAGCCAACATCATCTTTTGCTCAAAACCCATAAACTCTTTTTACTCACTTCTTTTTATTTCCACACCATGTAAGTTTCAGAATGAAAATTGTCAGATGTTCTTCTACAAAGTAATCTGGATTCTGATTTTGGGGTGTAAATTTATTCTACATACTTCACTGTGTGCCTACCAGAGGACACTGGGAAGCAAAGGAATTTGACCCACATACACAAATAACTTTATGTGCAGCACAACACAGATCTGGGCAGACACAGGGTTATTTTTCTTTTCCAGGAAAATCCTGGATCAGAATTAGTCACAAAGACACGCTACCCTGGCAAGAGATAAGTCCACACTCTCCCAAGTGTGCTGCTGCTGCTGAATGAACAGTGAGAGCACTCAGGCAGCTCAGGGCTGTGCTGGACACAGCAATAAACCCTGGATGTTTGCTCCACACCCCACGGCACCCACGGTGTGCTGGGAAAGGTGTAACTGCTGAAAGATGAGCAGCACACACTGCAGAGGGTTCCCAGTCTCATTAGACTTTCCCTAACGTTTCTAATTTCTGTGTGAGATTTCTTTTACTGTTAGAAATAAGTGCTTTTAAACTGCCTTTGCATTTGTGAGCCCACAGAAGAGTGACTCAAAGCACTAAATATCAACAACTTAAAACTAAGAATAAGTGCTGGGATTTTTTTTTCCCTGCTGTCTCAACTATGATTCCTCACACAGTGTCTTGAGTCCAGCAGTTGGGCTTTAAGAAAAATCAGAAGTTGTCCAATGGCATGTGACAAAATCATGCGAGTTGTTAGAAGTAGAGCCAGAGGGGTGGAAGAGACTGGTGAGTCAGCTTGTCACAGAAACATGTCTAGAGTTTAACTGGCTGTAAAACCCAACAAGGGCTGTGTGTTCTGGGGCACCAGGCCAAAACATGCTCAAGAGCCTCCAGCTCTGGATGACAGAAGCTCTATCACGCAAACAAACTGGGGCAGTTTCACTGCTGGCACCTGAGTTCTTTGATTTCATTTGTCCCAAGATACACAAACCTACTGTTTTTCACAAAACCCAAAGACTTGCTGACCCCAAAATCACCCCCCACGTTCCCAGCTGCTGCAGGAGCAGTGCTGCCATCAGGTCTCAGTGCAGAAGTGGAAGGGGGAGTGGGGGAAGGCTGCTTGTGCTTTGGCCATGCTGGATGGGCAGGACCCAGCAGCTCCTGGGCCACGGGAGCTCCCGGGCCAGGGGAGCTCCTCTCTCCCTGCTACTTTGCCTTAGCAGGATCTCCCGTTCTCACATCTCGCTCCAGCACTCGTTCACAAGGCTGACACGTATGGCTGTACCCTGTGTGGCCCCTGCTAATTCATGACAACACTAGTGACTGACAAGAGCTGGCACCTTCCCCATCAACACACACTCTGGGCCAGCATGAGCAGCAAATCTATGGTCGAGGAGTCTCTTAAAGAAAATGCTGGAGTGAGTGCTTGTGGCTGCATTGTGCAAGCACTGTTCAAGAGCCTTGGCTGCTGGGCTTGGAGTGTGTGATCTGACGTTAATATTAAAGTACAAATATAATGCTGCAGCTAACACAGCCAGCTGCTGCACGAGGCCAAGAGGAGAGTTTAGAGCAGAGAAGTCCCTGCAGCCCATTAGTTCTCTCGGAGGCAGCAGCCTGGCCCTTCCAGATGTGTGCCCTGGCTCAGCTCCACACGTGTGAGGCAGCTCCTCGCACGGCAGACGTGTCACACGCTGCTGGGAGCCCTGCAGTGCCCACCCTGCCCTGCCCCGTGCTGGGGGGACACGTCAGCCAGGTGCCACAGAGCCACAGCCAGCAGTGCCCCGGAGCTGCCAGTGGGGAAAAGAGGTCAAGCAAGAAAAGTGATAATTATACATTTTTGTGTGTACAGATGATCAATAATTAGAGCTCTTGGTGTGTTATATATTACCCTCTCTCGTGTCACTGTCTGCCCCTAAAAGACCAAGGTTTCCTGCTCTTCCTCTCTTTCCACAGAAAGCTGTAAGTGACATCTGTACGGGTAGGGAACAAATTTTGTTCCACCAACTTCTGACACATCAAACCTGACAAATATACGAGAGATACAAGAGTAGCTAAGGCTGTGTGCTCATTGCCTTTGTGCTACATCACCACTAAGGAGCGTATAGAGGGGGCCAGTCCAGAGCAAAACTATTGTTTGCAATCGCCTTTTCCTTTTGACATTTTCATCGTATGTTCTTTTAGGATTGTAAATCTCCTGCCATGTCTTTACAACGCAGCTGCGAGGAGGCAACATCTAAAAAGCTGAGGAAGAAAATGTCCTGCCACCTGGGAGCAGCACTCTTCATCTCCCCAGTAACATTCAGGAGTCTTGGGCTGCTCTGGCTCTCTTCTCTTCCACTCTGATATTTTTCAGTCAATGCATGCCTGATTCTTTTTTTGTTCTTTCCTGAATTGCAGGTAGCTTTGAAAAAACACGCATGAACCAGCCCTGCCAGGTGAAAAATAAAGACTCCTGATTGCTATCATTATTATTATACCACTAGACATTTTATTAACACTAAAGTGTGACATTTCCCTCCAAAGAAAGGCCTTCTCCTGCCCTTCTGCATGGCTACTTTATTGAATCCAAACTCAGTTTCCGAGGATCCTCACCTGTTTAAACGCTGCTGTATTTCTGAAAGCAATTTAACCTTTCATCTTTTATGGATGGATCCTTTTTTAACAAAAATCCTATAGGGCCATTTTTCTCCTCATCTCCTTGTGATCTCAGCGATATTACGTGATGTAGCTTTTGAAGAAGAAATGCCGAAACAGCAGCTTCACCACCTGCAGCTAATGCAGCAGGAAGACGGAAAAGGCAACCTGGAAAAATCCCTTTTCAACATTTCTCTCACAAGCTCCTGGTAAGAATCCCCCAAACCGAGAATGTCTCTTGCATAGAAATGAAGGGCAAGAGCTCAGGAAGGCGAGAACAGCCTGGAGATTTGCCACTTTGTAAAACCCATCGGCTTGTTTTCCAGCCTCTCAATACATCGATGACTCAGGCACCACCCAGCTTTAATTATTTATTTTTGGCAATGGCTGTGCGTTGTCCAAGGTAACAGGAACTCCTGGGATGAAGAACACAACCAGTGCCCAAGAGGTGCAATGTTCAGAGACAGAACAGTTTTCAAGGCATTGTTGGATGATTTTACTTCTTGCTTGCTCACATGGGACCCTTGGTTCAATAAAACACCAGACAAACTACAGACACCAGTACGTATTTTCCTCTACTAAATCCTCTAATCCTGGTTCAGTCCAGAGCACTGGGAGAGATTCAGCCTCTCTCCATGCCCGTACGTGTTTCTCCTCCCTGCTCAGGTGTTTGCTCGCTGTCCCCGGGCAGGGATACACCCCGGGGCCACGGAGCCACGGGCAGGTCCCTTTCCCTGCCCTCGCCCTCCTCGTCACCGGCACTGAGCCCTGGCCAGAGCCCTCGGGGCTTTGCAAAGATCCCCAGCAAATGCCGAGCCCTCCCTGGGCCTCTGCTGCCCTCCTGGACTGCCAGCACAACCTGGCAGCTTGTCCTGCTCCTTCTCTGGCCCTGCCCTGCTCCTTCCCTGGCCCTCTGCACAGCAAGTTTATCGTTTTGGAGCTTTTGCCTCAGTAAAGCTTCCCCAGTCACACCTGGGAACATCCTCTCACCATGGAAGGTGTTTCTGTGCCTTTCTCCCCCAAAATGAAAGCCTGTGCAGCCTCACAGATGTGCCACCTCTAAGCTGCAGTTAAAATCTACATTTATCTGTAATTTACTTTATAAACTACATTAATAAAAGTAATTAAAGCCACATAGCCAGAGCATCCACCAGCCAAAGAGACATCATTAAGATTCCCCGCACCTGAATAACAGGCAAGGAAAAACAACACGGGGATTTAGAGTTCAACTTGCAAAAGATAACATCATGCATTAGAAGCGAATGAGCGTCCCAATGGGAGCAGCACTAGAGAATGGAAAGAAAATAAAGTAGGGCAGTGTGCCAAATTCAGGAGGTTTTAAAAAAATAAGCAGCACAGCCATCACAAAAGAATCCCCATTTCAGCCCAGCATGGGAGGAAGTATGAACTGAAACCCAACGAGGATTTCCATGTTACTGTCTTAATTTGTAAAGGCTTTGAAAAATAACACAATGCTGAGCTGGTCTTTCTTTTTTGGGAAGAGGGGAGAGGGTCAAAGGGAACTGTATTGGTTATCAAATAATGACAGAAAAAGCTATTCTCTCTGGCTCTCCTAAACTCCCAAGTGACTTGAAGGGACACAAAACACATCCAAAGAAACCCTCGCACGGGAAGGCAAAGCAAAGCCTGCACCTTTCCCCAGCGTGCTGCTCTTGTGTCGCCGTGCCCGGGCCCCGTGCTGCGCTGACACACAGCGGCTGTTCCCAGAGGGACGGGGCTGCACCGTGAAACGGAGCCGGCCGCCTTTCCTCCCGCAGGAGCACGGGCTTGGGCAGCTACAAAGCACAGGGCAGCGATGGCAGCGTCAGACCCGGAGCATTCAGAGCCAGCTCTGGCCACTCACCACCACCGCGGGCTCACGCTTATCATTACTGCTCCAAGCTGGAGGGAGTTTTTGCTCCTCGCACCCACAGGGACTGGACGTGGAATCTTTTTGTCCATATTGTTGGGGGATGCCACATTCATCTCTAACTTTTTCTTTGCCTCCTGTTTTCAGACCTGTTCAGGGTCTTTGCTTTTCCCCATTCTTACTCTGACAATTTTAATTGTACAAACCTAGCTTTTCACCTTTTGTTGCTCCACAGATATAGGAGAAGGCGAAATGCAGGTAGAGCACCACAAAAGCAAAAGGCAGGTGAGCTTTGAAGGAAAAGGGATCTAGGAAAGGGACAAAAAGGAGCATAGAAATGGAGGGTTGATCTCTGTTGTACTCACAGCATGGAGTAAGCCAAGCAACAGCTACTGTACCTTAACTAGGCAACCGGTAGAAAATCAAACCTTCTCTGTGATCAATAGGATAATGGTGAGAGTTTGATTAGCCTTGGAAAAATTACAATAAAGAGAGAATTTTTTCTCTCCACGGGTTGGGTGATTTCCCTGTGAAAGTTTTTACAAGAATGAGGCTGCATATAATGCGTCTTGTTAACCCAAATTACATGCACTCGAATTCCCTCTCTTTCCCCAAAGAAATCAGAGAAGAAATCAGGCGTGAAATGGCATGTGGGTGGGGCTGAGCCGAGCCAGCACCACTCTCATAATTAAATGAGACTCGCTGAGCCCCCACTCCTCAGAGCCTTTCAGTTCTTGTGCTGGGCTCTGCTCCGTGCCCACAAACACAGGGCTGTACTACTTGTGCACAGGTTTTACACACTCTGTGCAGGCACAAGCAGCCTGTGGGAGAGGGGAGCCTCTGGCCTTCCTCCAGGGCAGGAACCCTCAGCCTCACCCTTCATGCTGCCGGGGCTGAAATCTGCAGCGGCTCTGCAGAGCCCTGGCCAGCCCCGGCCGAGCACACAGAGGTGTCACCCGGTGTGGGTGTGACACCCGAGTGGGCAGAGCCTCCCGGAGCCTCCCTATTGCAGTGACACACCCAGAGCTTCCCTTCGTGCTTCTCCTTGTCCAACGAGGCTGCAAAAACCACTGTGGTTTGGAGGGAGGCAATCCCAGCCTGACTTTCTAGAGAAACTGGGGCATTTTCACACCCAGGAGGTTCCTGCAGAGCAGAGAGGGGCTGCATCCTGTACTCAAAACTCCCTGAGGAACAAGGAATGGTGAGCAGGAGGCACACCAGTGAGGCTGTGCTATTCCTGTACCCCACAGCTCCCTGGAGGCTGTGCACTGAGCTGGTGTGGGCTCAGTGTCAGGTGTGCTTTTAGCTGGAGAGGCCCCATGCTGGCCCAGCACAGCCGTGTGACCCCTGTCCCCACTGCTGCAGGTCACTGCTGAGCTGTCCCTGCCTGTGGCAGGGGATTGGAACTGTGGGCTTGGATGGAGGTTCTTCCAACCCATTCTGTCATCCTGCCATTCTGGGATTATAGTTTGAACTGCAGTCACATGCACTTGGGAACTGTAATTCCCAATCCCTGGTATAAAATCCTAGAGGAATGGAATCCCTGTTTCCCAGACAGCACAGAAAACAGTGTATGAGGTTGCTACTATTACTAACAGTAAGGGAAGCCCTGCTAATGTAAATGCTACTGATCTGCACGGTGTGGTGCCAGCAGCACTGTGCCTGTCTCAGTGGGGACCAGGGGCCCGAGCACACACAGCCGAGGCCTTCACAATCTAAGGACACTCAACCAAATGCAGGTGGAAGCAGAATTCAGCTCCACTCTTACACCTGACAACGGAGCTGCCAGTAGAATTGCATGGCAGGATGGATGTTTGGTTATGGAAAACAAGATGCTGTGACTCCTTGGCTTTGCCATATGTTTCCCTGTGAGGTGCAGAGAGCTCCCGCAGCTCCCAGGCCCGCGCTGCTCCGGCTCCCTGGCCCTGCCTGTCCCCCGAGCCCGGCGGGTCCTGCGGGGCTGGTGTGTGTGTTTGTGCCGCTGCTGTGCTGGCACCCTGCCTGCTGGGGCTCCTTCCTTCCCCGCCGCCTCCTGCCGGCTTTGTCTGTGCCGGGAGCGCTGCCGGTGCCCTGGTGACGCCAGGCGAGGCTGCCGTGGTTGCAATAACGAGCGAGTAAGAAAAGCCCTGGGGGAGCAAGCCGGGACAATGCACCCCCGTGCTGCCTTCCCCGGGGAGCAGAGACACGAACAAAGGAGCCCAAGGCACAGAGGAAAGCAGGTGGCACCGGGGAGGCGGCAGGTGGGAGCGAGACAGCAGCACACAAAAGATGAAAAGAGGAATGCAAGGAGAATATGAAGCTCGAAGAGATGCTCGATCTAGGCCAAGGGAACGCTGGAGAAGGAGCCACATTTTAGGCCTTTGCAACAATAGGTTGTGAGGAGGTCTGCTTAAGAGAGGATCAGCTTGCCTCCTTGACTGGCAGCTGCTAAATGTGTCAGTAGCTCAAAAGGAGATGTTTTCAGTGCATGCACCTCGGGCTGCCCCTGCTGATCTGCTGCCTCAGGTCAGGTGTATTTTATACACTATAAAACAGCAGAATTTCCAACACCTCCTGAGAGTCTCCCCTCCTCAGCACTCATCAAAATGCACTCCTCATTCACAGGCTCCTTCTGACACTGGGAATATCTCAACCCTTAGCAACAGGTGATGACAGGGCATGACATGTTGTATCAGTGTTTCACTCTCTAGAAGATTAAGATTGGATTTCCCACTTTTGCATTAATGTCCTGTGAGATGCACAGGGCTCAGCTTGCAAGAAAAGTATTGTGTTTCCTACACATGGGTATGTGGCTGAGCTCTGCAACAGCACAACTGACCTGTTGGTAATCCTTTCATGTCATACTCAGACCTTTACTCAGGGTCGACAATGCAATGTTTTGACAATCCAGATGCCATGCCAAGCACACAAAACCTCATTTTTCATTCATGCTCCCTTAAAACAGCAGAGATAGTCCTGTGGAAAGCACAGGCAAAGCTGCTTCTTTTAGGAGATATTTTGTACAACAGAGTAGTTGTGAGATGACTCGGGGGTTCCGCAGCCAGCTCCAGCTGGTAACACAGCCTGGCCACTCCACAAAGCTGATCAGGGGGTCACCTGATGAACCCCCACAATCTGTGCTGCAGACTACTGCTTTTAGTCTTGATCTGTGTCCAAAAGCAGTGAGGAGAACAAAGCAAGTGTTATTTAGGTATTTACTTCTTGTTCTTTCTGTGTCCTAAATATTCCTAGAAACTGTTAGGAAGTCTGAACATCACCTTGCTTCCTGTGTAGAGGACTGTCAGCCCAAAGCAGGAGCTCTGGGAAAGACTATGTTCAGTAGCAGAGAATTTGGAGATTTAGTGTAAATCCAAAGAAATTGCTGCAGCTGGGCCCCATCAGCCCATTTTTGGAAATTCATGGAATGGGTTTGGCACACAGGACCAGCTGGGGGGGTCTCTGTGTGTCCCAGCACAGGAGCTTTCCCAGAGAGGTGACAGCTCTGCACACACGTGCTGCATTCCCCAGCACTGCCCATCCCACCCTGCAGAGCCCAGGCCTTGCAGCCTCCCTAATGAATCCGTTAGCTGGATCATTAGCAGTGATCAGCCATGCAAATGGCAAAAGAGTAACCAGTTATTAACAGAGGGCTCTTTTATTGTTTCTAAAAATAGGCCTGTGCACTGAGGTGTGCTCTTGTTCTCTGTGCACACATAAAGAGAAACTGCAGAGCAATAAACCTTAGTATTTAAAAACACCCAACTTAAGAAGGGCACTTTCACTATAACTTTCCTCTTTATGGAGGAATAACAAAGGATCCCTAAGCTGCTATGGTTCTACAGAGACTATAAAACGATTGTGAGTTTAACTGAATCTTTCCTGGGTTTGAAGGTATAAGATTAGTGTTTGTCAAGGGAATTGGCTTTGTTAATACTTGAGGTTCAGTCCAACTGCATTTTCCCTGCCTTTTATGACATCTGGTTTTGTCACTTTCAACGGTTTGGTAATGCACCAAGATAAGAAACATACTCAAAACTAAACTCTGTTAAAGGAGAAATGGGGTTTAGAGCTTCCTGTTCCAGGCTTTGTAGTGTTGGAAACTCAGCAGCCAGAATCGTGCAGCACCCGTGCAGTAAGTGACATTTTCCTTGTCAATTGTTCATATGTAACAACAGATCTGCTGCTAAGTAAATACATTTAATGAAGAGAGCCAGCTTACAGCAGCAAAGAGCAGTTTGGGGTACAAAGGCAGCATGTGCAATAGCTGGGTTTGTCTCCTGCACATCTCTGACAGAGCACTCGGCAGTGTGAGAGCACACAGCCCTCTGACACTCCCACAGCTCTTCCCTTCCCGGAGCAGCCAGGGGAGGGTGGGATGGTCAGGTACTGTTACACACCCCAGAGCCAGTTTTCTCCCTGACCTGTGCAGCAGGACTCGGAAATCGTTCCTCAAACCAAAAACCTTCCTGGAGGCCAGAGGTGGCATCAGCTCTAACACAGTGACTTCTCCTTGTCCTGGAATGCTGCACTCCTGACCGCCAGGCCCACTCTTCTCCCCAAACACTGCTCAGTGGGTTTTCTACAGAAATGGGGCTTTGCCTTCTTTCACTTGTAAAGCTCCCCAGACTTTACCTGTCTCTCAGGGAAGGGAGAGGACAGATTGCTCATGCTCTCAGGCATACCTGTGCTGGCTGTGTCCGGTTTCCCACAGCCCTGCACCACAGGTCCCTGCTTTCTCATCTCCAGGTACCATATTATGATCTAGTGCCTCCTTCCCAGAAAACAGAGATCCCCTTCAGTACCTTCCAATTTGAATTCCTCTGAGTCCGTGGTGTGGGACTGATTTGTGCCTTCTCACACATCTTGCAAATCCCTAAAGGGAGGTGCAAGTTTCTGGTTTCTGTTCTCCCAGGTAACATGACCCAGGCCCTCCTGTCATCAGCAGGGCCGTGTCAGCAGCAGTCAGGACTCAGAGGTGAGTCTGGAGGTGCACACGTATGGTCACACTCATCTGCTGCAGGGCCATTTTCTCATGGCCTCCCATGGGAAGTGTAATGACTTCCACTTTGCCTTCTGCCTCACTTTGGCACTGTTCACTCAAGGACTTCAAAGCACTTTCTCAAAATAACAGTAAGTAACCTCTGGCCAGCCTCCCTGTGCTGGCCACAGAGCGTCTGCGGTGGGAGCAGGAGGCAGGAGTGCTGCCCTGGCCTCTGCTCCAGCCAACAGGCACAAAAAGAAAGAACAGAAATACCTGGAGTCCTGCCAGAAACACATTCTTCCCTCTAATGCCTGGCATCAGCTCCAGTATAATTCTAGAATTAAAATGAATTATATTTTTTGCAGATCTTGTAAAAGTAGCCCAGCTTTTGGTCTGTTCCTAGGCAGCTGACAATGATGGTACCTGTGTGTAAGTGGCTGCAACACTCCTTGTGCTCCCAACACACATCCCCAGGAGCTGGAGCTGTTTTGTGAGGAGAAAGTAGTTCTACAAATAGCTGCCAATGTCTTCTCTGAGACTCCTGTTTTGTGCTGGGATAGCCAGAAGGGACTCGGGAGAATCCTGTTAGTGCCAGTGAGTGTTGGTGTGCACAATCTATAATCCCTGGGATAAAACAGAGTGATAGAAAAAGAGAGCATGGACACAAAACATGAGCAGGAACCGTCTGCAGTCAGGAAGCTGAAGAGTAAAGAATAACAGAAAATAGCATTGTACAACTTTTAGATTAATCTAACATGGATTCCTGAATTCCATACACACAATAGGGGCAGAAGTGGAAAAGACGTACAGAGAAATGAAGGGCACAAATGGCCCTCATTACGTTAAAAAGCCTCTCAGAGTGTGGGTGGTTGGGCTCATTTCTGTGGCATGAGTGACACTGGCTGTGGTGTGACTTCTCCTGTCACTCAGCATGTTGGGTGAGGAGCCAGCAGGGTGAAATGGAGAAACTCTGGGTCTGCATTAACTACAGGTGACTGAACAAGGTGGTAGAACACCCATGACTGATTCCTTTAAGCATAACATCAGCTCCAAAATGCACCAGTCCTGGCAGGGCCCATCCCAAGGACTCCTACAAGCCCTGGCCAGGTGACAGTGAGCCCTGCAGCACTGGGGGGAAGAGCCTCCTTTCCAAGAGCAACACAAGCTCCTGGCTATGAAACCTCTCGTCTCCCCAGTCCATGGCAGCTCACACTTGTCTGCAGCATCTCAGATCATACAGGAACAAAAGTGGACACAAAAGCTTTTGAGCTACTTCTAAGGGATTTGTGCACGTGAACTAACAAAGGCGAGTCCGTGGTCAGCAGGGTCAAATCCACCAGACACAGCCTGTGCTCCAGCAGAAAGTGGGAAAGAGCTGAAACTGCCTGTCTGGGATAATCATAAAAGCAATGGTGAATAAAGTGTTCTTCTGCCTCAAAATGTTTCATAGGACCATTGACATATTCTCAGAAGGTCTGGGTTCAAGAGATGAGATATCTTGGGAGGCTCGGTCCAAGCAATGGTGTCTCTTTGCCCTCTTGTCTGTCTGCCTGTCTGAGAGGCTGCTCTCAGAAACTGCTCTTCCCCACATTCCCAGAATCTCTGCCCAGACTTGGGTGAGACTTGGCATCAGCTTCTTGTTCAATCACAGCCTGGAAAGCCACATTACAGAATATCTCTTTTGTTAGTCTTCATTTCCAGAGGAGGGACAGCAAAAATGGCTCATGAAACACAAGGAAGTTTTATGGGAAGGCAAAAGAAACAGTTGGTGAAAATACAGTTTCTGTAGGCTGGAGGTTGAAATCAGAGCAGAATACTTGGAACCTGTGCACTCTGATAAGAACATGAATATGCCTCTCAGACTCGTCCCTTCCTTGAGTCATCAAGGAGAGCTGGCAAGATCTGTGCCTGCAGAGCCACTGGGAGAATTTGGGGGTTGGCTCTGTTTAGGGAAGGATTCATCTCTGCTGTCTGCTACAGGCTTCAGCCAACACCAACAGTCCATGGGTTAGAGCTCCTTGTCACTGATACCCTGGATCAGACTAATACACCCATGGAAAATCAATACCTTTTTCTAGGAACACTAAATTACCAAAGCCTGAGGATCTTCTCACTGGTTTTGAGTAGTAACCAAGGAACATTATATTCACAGTAATTACTGTGCTATGGGTGGGTAACAGCCTTGGTAGTTTTGTGTCATTGCAAGAAAAATCCGTGGTTGTTTGTGTTTGCAGAGCTGCAGATCCATTGTGGCTTTCCAGCACTAATCACCCTGGGATGTGGATGCACTGGAGAGAGACATCACTGACATTTATCAATTAAACCAGGTCACCACTGAGTGAAGTCATGCTTTCCAAATATTTGTGTCCCTCTTATTTTGGCTGCTTTTTCCCCCCATAGCTACTGGGCTAAACTATGCAGGGGAAAAAACAGATTTCTTTCTTTAACAAAAAGCTTAATTATTTCCTTTTTTCTAGATGTCGTTGCAAAAGTGTAACTTCCTGTTAAGTGCTGAATTTTACAATGTAATAAATTGATAAAGTGGCATGTAAACAAGCTGTGTAAATATATGTGCAGAGCCATGCCTTTTACAGGGCAAAGAAGAACTCGCACAGAAGTGGTTTTCTCCAGAAATAATAATTTGCACAGTGTTATGCATTAGTACAATAAATGATATTGCAAGGTCTGAATTTACTGACAGCAGGCTGTGTATTTTAAGTACTATGCTTTGCTCAAATTTAAACCCCAAAAATATTTACTGGCCTTAGTTGCTACAGAAATCCAGTTATTAGGCCAGAAAGAGCTGCTAACATCATACTAATCTGAGCAGAAATCCATTAAATGCCCAGTGTATCTTTTCACCCAGTCCTTGAGAAAAAGAATTGTCAAATTGATAAATGCCACTCATGGCCCTGGTCCAGCTCAGCTCTGATTTTCCCGGGTGGAATGGTGGCATGGAACACTTGTTTAATGAGTCTGAAAGGCTGGGGGAGAGTACAATTGCAGCAGAAATGGCAGTGATATAAATTTCTATCTATTAGGCCTGTCAGTATTTGCTGCTTCAGTGGAGATAATTTTGGGGCTGGGCTCTGTCTGCTGGACATGGACAGGAATTTGTTTGCTCCCACAGTGTCTCACCTGCAGCCCGTGCAAAGGCAGTGAGGGGGACCTCAGAGAGACGCTCCACTCACAGACTGATTTCAGCTATTTGTGCCAGGGATGGGATCAACCCTCCTTACTCAGGAGGGGTAAATAAATCCCTGAGGGAGCAGGAGACCCTCCACCTGGGTGTTGAGGAGGTGGAGGGGTGGCAGTGCCCGCAGGAGGCACAGAGGTGTCAGCAGTGTCAGCACGGAGGGAGCAGGGCACAGACCCACCAGTAACATCAGCTCAGCCACTGCCAGCAGCCCGGGACCAGCCTGGAGAGGAACCAGGGTTAGAGACACAAGTAGAGAAAAGAGGGAAAAAGTCCTTCCAGACTCTGGGCTTACCTCTTCTCACTGGTGTCATGACCTTTCCTAATGGTAATTAATGTCAAATTGCATTTTAAAAGCAGTGATGGAGTGATGTGATTAGCTCTGGCTTGCCGAGGTTAGAAACAAAAAAATCATAAAGCACCTACTTTCAATTAAAATCCCTCCTTCCAAGCATTATTAAGTCCCAGAAGACCATAAGCATGTACACACACAGCTTCTTTCAGTCACCTGGGCATCTTTGCCATCATCACACCTAAGTATGAAGCCTGATTCCTGTTTTGATTTGTGTCTTTTTCTTCTTTCCTTTTAGATGAAGATTGTTCTTACGGGTGCCTAAGCCTCCTTCCAAAAGACAAAAAACCAGAAAACACTTATAGGAAAGCAGACTAATTATGTGGGGTTTTTAAACTGCCAGGAGGAAAAGATAGTTTGAAAACCAAAATATCTTGGAGGCCCCTTCTGCATCCACAGTATATTTGATAAATTGACTTTTGCTTCCAGGGCACACATTCAGCTTCTTCATTAGTATAATGATCCTTGGTCTTCTCTTCCCAAACTTAGATAATTTGAATAAAAAATAAGTTTTATGAAATGTAATCATTAATAGAGTCAATAAATTTTGAGCTGTGATTACATATCACTTGCAGCAATCCCATCCCTCTCTGCTGTAGATCAAAATATATTCAGCATTCTTAAAATATATTGTCCTTTCTCTGTTTGACAAGAATAATCCAGTGTGCAGGTGAGTTCCAAGGTGACCTGAAAGTTTTTCTCGTACGTAATCCCCTCTTATACTCCATATTATGTATGAACTCAGAGACAGAATTTCTGCATTATCTTAAATAAAGTAGGTAAAAATCTTAAATAAACTAGGTAAAATGTATTTCAAAAAGCTTCTTGAGTCAAAAAGTAGCAAACCATTGTATGTATTTCCATATTTGTATAGTTTCATTATATTCTTGTTCTAAGTTACTATTAAGTCTCTTTCATATTTAAAAAATGAACTACACACCTATCATGCAAAATGTAAAGAAGTATGTTCAACTAGTTCAAATTAGATATACAGTAAAAATACACTTCCAAAGAAATATCATTTCCATTTTTGTTCATGTTTTTAACAGAATTTCAGACTAATACATCAAATGTGGAACTGTACAAGAATGTGAAGAAACATTAGGATTGCAGTAGTAAAAAAATGTACAGCATTCAAAACCAACAAGCTCTAAACAACCAAACAATACCACAGGATTGAAACAGTCATGGGGACAACATAGGTCATCGGAGCCAGAGTGAATCCTAATGCACCTACATAAAGACCCTACATAGAATATTGTCTCTTATTTATATGCAAAATCCCTGATTTGATTAAACCAGACAATTTCTCTAATTGTCTCGTATAGGTTTCAGATAAGATTAACATGAGAGTATTTATGAGACCCCTTCATGAAGGTCAGGTGTTTGAGAAGGCAGTATTGAGAATTGATTTGAAAGGTATTTCCATCCACATGGATTCAGGTAGTTAAGATACAAGATCACAAATAACAGCAGAACCATTTTAAAGAACCATTGGAATTGTTCTCCGCTACATTTGCCATAACAATTCAGATTTCAGGATTCAGATTTTAAACTGTTCACAGGTTAATACACAGGGTTTTAATTATGGGCTGTAACCATTTAACAGTGGACCAAAATTGCCTTTTAAATCAAGAAAAGACCCAGCTTAGCATGTAAAAAACCAATAAAATCTGCAAGGTGATTGACAATGAACGAAATGTTACAAACAGCAGAATCTCCATGTCAGAACAGCTTTGAAAGGCAGATATGTATCTGTTACAGTCCACCAACCAGCACAACATCCTTATCAGACATTTGGATTATGAGGAAAAATGTCCTGGATAAACCTGTAACATGTATAAATTCAACATAAATTATCTTTTTTAATGTCTCATCACTGTGCATAAACTCAAAGGACCCTGTCACCCCTGGGTTTGGTGACCAGACCCCAGTCCCTCTCACAGACCTCAGCCAGTTCCCATCTTTGAGGACTGTCTTGCTTTACCCACACCTGTGGGGTTTTCTAAGCTGAAGTGTAAAAAAGGTTAATAAACGACCTAATTATGTCAGCTTTTCTATCCCATAGTCCTCATGCTTTGAAATCTCTCCCTGATCTCCATAGGAATTTGGCTTGCACAAGAATAGCAAAGTTGCAGCTCAGAAAGCTGAATAAACGTAGCACTTTTAAAACCAAAACACTGTTAGGAAAGAGTCCAGCCCACAAAATCATCTTCAATGCCCTGAGAAGGGCAAAGTACACAAATCTTGGCATCTGTCTTGCTGTTTACTTGGAGTAATCTTTTAGTAATTCTGATCCAATGGGAATGAGGGATTAGTTTCAGAGAGCTGGCCAGTACAACCCAACATCTGACAGAAAGAACTGATTGGAACAGGTTTGAAAAGGAACAACCATCTGCATCTTACATACCACTCCAAACCTCCAAACCTACTGGGCAAACAGCATAGTGTAGACTCCTTCTTATACATATTGAAACTTTGCTGAGGTATTTCTTTTATTACAGAAAAGCAACTTTAAAAACAATAGGAAAAAACCTCAAAATATGAGTTATATTCTGCAGAGAGTTTTAGGGAGAAGGAATTCAATTATACTGAAAGGTCCATAATGATTAAAGGAATAACCACTTTTAGTGTCAGTAATATATTCTTCCTTGGCTTTTTATTCCTTCAAAGCATTACAAAAAACGTAAGGCTGTGACTTCATAAAACATAACTTTGCCTCAACTTTGCCCACCAGTGTTGTAAAATAACCTGAAATACTTCTGCCTTTTTCCTAGGGCAAACATTTCCCAGTGTCCACCTCCGTGATGGACCAGCTGTGGCCACACAGCTGTGGGACCCCACTGGCCTCTCCCAGGACATGGGACAAGCCACACCTTGCACAAAACAAGGTTCATACCAAACCTGCCCAAAGTCAGGTTTCCTTCATGCAGCAAAGTGAAACGTTGTCCTTCTATTTGAGTTTTAACATTATCTGATAACTGCTACCTGCAACTAACATTATTTCTCTACAATGAAGATACCTAGACTGTTGTACAAGCTGGATTTCTTACCCATATATGCTTTGGGAACCAGAGGAATGTGTACATAATATTCAGGGTTTTTCCTAGGCAGACACTGTGTTTGAAGTGCATTTTTCTAACCCTTTCAGATGCAGTCAACCTACCTCGATTGTGACAATGTTAAACGTAACTGCAGCCATTACCAAGTAGTTTCCATAAGTGGTTTTATTACTGGTTAGATTTTACAAATTCTGGTATTCGAACAGACTTCGACCTTAAAATTCTAAAACAACAAAGCAACCAATGAAAGGCTTAGGACTATTCAAAGTAACAAACTCTTTAACATTTTTGCCCTGGTCATAAATATACAGAGAGAAAAAGAGAGAAGTGGACACGGAATCCAAAGAATGTAGATAAAACAGTATATAAGGCACATGGCAGTCTTTGAAAATACAGAAGCTTTAGCCAACTTAAATTAATTGCTGTTTCCCTTGCTCAGTCCACAAAACTGTACAGTTACACAAATGTTGTGTTGCAATAGATCTTCCAAGTTATTCTTCAGTCCATACTCCGTAATACCAGAACACTACATTTCCTTCTGTTTTTTTAGGAGAGATCCTAATTGTGGTTAGTCAGTTGCTCAAAGCCTCTATTAAAATACACTTGGAATTTCAGCTAAGAATAATTTCTTTTTTAAAGAAATTATTAAGAAAGAGTCATCAGAAAAGGTTTGTAAGAGTTGTCTGTGAAGGACTTCGAGATTCATGAACCTCAAGACTTCCGGGCACTGATGTCAAGACCGACGTCACAGTTGGCATAGTGGGATTAGTCAAGTCTGTTAAAGTAGTGGGAGTGCTGGATGGACTCATGGAGGCATTGGATATTTCTGAGGCAGGACCTGATGGGGTCCCTGCTTGGAGTGTTGAGTCTGAAGTCTTATCCACCCCTGTGTTTTCTTGACGCAAGAGGTTCCGTCTGAATTTGGCTCGAGCATTTTGAAACCAAACCTGAAATAGTTTAATATAACAGGGTAGCATTTAAAGACCTGCAGTGTTTAAAAAGGCAAAAGCATATTCACAATTCATCAATGCTGGAATTGGGAAACATGTTTTTACTGGTAACATATTGGAAAAGTAGTCCTAGCCATGAGAAGCAGCCTCTGCCTGCAAAGAATTCCTTCTTGCCTCTCCTTCAATCCCTGCAAACAGTCTGGGCCAGGAGTGGACTAAGGACGGAGGCTGGCAGTCTGTCTGTCTGTCTGTCTGTCTGTCTGCATGGGGTATGTGAAAGGATGCTTAGAAATTTGGCAGCATGCAGAATCCTCGCCAGCCCTCGATCCCGGCAGCACTGGTCTGGGGAGGCAAACACCACACACCTGCTGAACACGAAACCAGGAGTTTCTCCCCTTGTACCTCGTGTCCATCTCCCACCAAAGTGCTGCTGGCCAGCCCAGGGCTCCCTGCCTTCCCACCGAGCTCCCTCACATGCCTGCAGTGCTCCCCTCTCTGGACAGGACTGTCCTTCTTTCTTGCTCTTCTCTTATTCTTTCTCAAATGCTTCAGCTTCCTTTGTCTATTCCTGTTTCCTTTATCAAATGTTTTCAGTACTGGAATAACGTTGGGAAAAGGGGCTGGAAAAGTATTAAAGACCTACATTACATCAGCAACTGTGATTTCAGTAGGAATAATATCCACGCAGAATTTTTTTCCAAAGTTTCTAGTTCTTGCATTCTTTGCTTATCTGAGTGAAGGACAGGGAAGCTGAGTGTGTGGGACTCCTGAGGACACAGCAGCCCGTGCAGAGGTTCTGCTCCTGGCTCCGGAGCTGCCTGGCCCTGCCGCGGGACGGGCTCCGAGCTGAGCGCCGGGAGGGAGGGAGGGAGCCCCGCGGGAAGGCGGGCGGAGCTGGGGGTGCTCCCACGGCAGTCCCAGCTCACGGACCTGCCTCGGCTGCTTCGCCTTTCTCTGCCCTTCTTCACATCTAGGGATGCTCCAGCTGCAAATTCCCCCAGTCGAGCACTCTTTCCTTCCCTGGAAAGCTTTCTGCCCCAGCCAAAGGTCTTCAATGTGCACACCCTGTCTCTCACACTCTCTCCAGGGAATGCCACAAGGAAACAATCCTCAGGCACAAATTCAAGGGCCATGCATAAATCACATCCCTACAGGTCCTTCTTTCTGAAAGCTCAGTATTCTAAAGCAGTTTATGTTGGCATTTGCTTTGTTAAAACACTTAATTTAAAGGCTATTTATCAGTTTCATATACAAAAGTTCTCTTAAACCAGCACAGATAAAAATATTCCCATGATTTTGTGAGAGTCCAGTACAGCAGTGACCCTGCTACAGACCAGCAATGTGGTCAAAAAGGGGCAAAGCCCAAAGGGATGGTTTTCCCTGACACATTCCCCAGCAGTGTCCTCTGGTGGGACTGCCCAGAGCCCCTGGTGTGCAGGGGCTCTGGGTGAAGCCAATCACTTTGTTCTGGTCATTTAAGCCACAAAGGCTCAAGCACCAACTGCTCAGGAACGGCAAAAACACAACTGGAACTTTTATAGCATTTTTTACCTTTCAGGTAGAGATCATTTCTATTTGTTCCACAAAATAATTTAAAATACCTTTTGGTAACTGTGTAAAGGATAACAGCTGTAAAATGGAGTTTGGAGCTGGCCACTGCCACTAAGTGTGTTCATGTAGCCATGGCATAATTAAAACAGAACAGACAAACCAGCTACCCAGCTGTAGATACGCCTTCTTCTGCATAATTTCACATCTATGTTCATTAAAATACCTATATTTTTAAATTCAGTAGTCCCAGATATGAGAAACATGACACTGTTCCTAAATGTCCAACTGCTCCTTAACCTTACCAGGGCAAGAAGGTCTATGGAGAGCCTCTGCAGGGACAGTGCAGGGCTGCCCCGCCGCTCCCATGGGCAGCTCAGGCCGTGCACCTGGAAGGGCACGGCAGAAATAACCACCCAGACACACAGAACTGAAAGAATCCTTCCAGAAGGACTTATCTCACATCAATTACACAATTCCTTCAGGACTGAGCAATAAACAAAATTACTGGGAAGTATTTAGTGGGTTTCTGTCCAACTGTATCAGCACAAGGCTGAGCTATTTCAAATCAAAGGGGAAAACACAGACCAAAACTCCCAGTGAAAAATAAAAAGCAGCTGCAAGACCCACCACTGCTGCTCCCACACTCCGGCGAGCAGGGCTGGATGCGTGGAGCTGGGCACTCAGCAGTTAGGCAGAATAATATTTACTGAGGTGAAAATAATGCACTCCCTCTTCAGTGGTCTGTGGAACAAATTCTCTGTCTCCACCAAGTCAAATAGGAATAAAATAACATCTCCATATGATAAGGGAGTGTTGAAAATAAACACACTAAGTGTTGTGAGGGATTTGAATGCTGAAGTTAATGGGATCATCACCTTAGATAACTTTATTTTCTGCTTTGTAACACCTCCACTGCTGCATCTGTTACATATTAGCTGTGTGAACAGCTCCTGCCAAAAACAAAATTTTAAACCCAATTTTGCTCATTCACACAGCTACCTGGAGACATTTAGGTTCTCTGAATTTCCCTAACCAGTAAGTGGAGAAACAAAACACAGAGGATGTAACACCACACAGCAGACTACGTTCACTCACTGCACACACACTGTGATGACCCCGCTGTAATTAGTAACTGTACAGTCAAAGGGATGTTTAATGGATGAGGGCTCAGGAAGAGCCTGCAGCCTAAAGCAAACCTTCACCAAAGGGTAGCACACGTCCCCACGTGGGATGGAAATATTTTAGGCTTGTTGACTACTGGAAACTGGACCTGCAAAGTCCAGATGCATGCAGTGATCTCTGCAGGGTTCTGGCAGTGACTTTACTGGGGACTGATTCAAGAAAAAATAAGTGTGTAGGAGACACACACTGAAAAACAATGCTTTATGTTCCTGAAGTGCTTAGGCTGTGGATTATCCCATTCCAGACCCCTGGGGAGAGGAGAGGAGGTCCATACCTATATCTAACACACCACAACTCCTCAGGGCTATCTACTGTCACCTTCCTTTTCTAAAGTCACAGAAAGAAAGATCAGTTCCCCAAAGAGCAGCTTTTATGCCAGTTAGGTTAGTTAGCTCACAATTAGCTGGGGCTGTTAATTATGAATGATAGCTTACAATGAAGGGCTTGTGTTCCCCAGCTGTAGTACAAGAGATATATGAATTAAATTGCAAATAAACTTAAATTGGAAGGAAACGAAATAAAAATAGGTGTTAAAAATATAAATAAGTCTGCTATGGTTCTAATGTGTCTACTTTGGGAGAACAGTGTGCATTACAAAGTGTTGAAGGAAATGCATTCTGAGGAGCAGAATGTTACATTTCCAGGCCATCCCACCACTGGATATGTGCAGCTGGTGACAAATGGTACATAAAGCAAAGACATCAGTCAGGGCTTCCAACACCAGTATCACAGAGCATTTAGAAATTCCTCAAATTCTCTGCTCATTTACCAAGTCCCCTCATTACATGTCATGTGGGCTGTCTCTCAGCAAGGGCACTACAGCTGTTTCCTGAATCACCAGGAGCTCTGCTCTGTGTGTTTAGGAGGTGCACCTTTCTCCTGATCTGCTGCCCCGCATTTCCCCTAAAATAAATTTTGTTAAATGTGTCCACAGAGCCAGGATCCCTCACCAGCTGAATGGAGAGTTGAACACGCAGAAAATCTCCCAGCTCACCTGCTAGGAATGTGGCAGAGTTCTGGCTCCTGGCAAGGGTACCTGCAGTACCTGCACAGCTGTGAGTCTGAACACCTCTGTGCTGTGGGACAGGCTGGTGCTAACCACGATTCTTTCCTTCAGTAGTGCCAGTGAATCACTTTGTGTTCAATAAGTGACACAGATGGAATTCCAGCCTTTCTGGCTCCAAAGAATTAACAAGTGGCTCTGTCTCAGTAACCAACATCATGATGAGTTTGCCCAGCAAAGAGCAACCCTAAAACTCTTATATATGACCTTCATTGCCAGGTGAATAAGGTAGAGATAAACCAACTGGGCAGAAAGGTTGTAAAACATGCAAAATACGAGTTTGTGTTCTCACAGCCCAAATTAATTTTCAAACAAAATATCCATGACTAGAGAGTGCTCATAAGAGGTGTGAAAACTCAAGTGATACAAGACAAAGTATCACTCCATTTCCTGAAATTGCCTCCAACAGCATCATCCTCAGGGAACAATCCTCACCACCAACTATTGTCTTCCACCACTGCAGCTAAAGGAGCCTGGACATAAAGGAGTGTTTAACTCTGAAAGTAAAAGAAGTGAAACACCAAATACCAAAATGATAACAGAACTTTGGTGGAATTGTAAAGTTCTGTAACAAACAAAAGAAGAACCTCAAAGCACCTTAAAACTGCAAATTGTGACATTTAGGATGGAATGAAGAAACTGAAAGAGGAATAGAAAAGTAATGGGGTAGAGTCCAATTTTGGAGACAAGGAAATATGTTCTGAATAGGAAGAAACAGAGACAATGGAATTTGGAAAAAAAAATGCAAGGAAAGACCCATTCAGTGAAAAGAGAAGAGAGATGGAAGTCAAAGTTGGTGTGGAATAACAAGAGAGAACAGAAAGGTGATCGATGGAAAGACATTTCCCAGACACTGCTGTGCAGTTTCTCAGGTAATTCAGGTGTGAATGGGCAGACCTGCTATTACCAAAGTGTCTAAATTTCTGAGGGTAAAATAGAGGAGAAGGGTCAATCTAAGGATGGACCAATACAGTGAATTATTTCAGCCATGTGTCTGGTTTAAGGACACATGAGACACCACACTGGGTGCTGGGATGTTCACTCTCTGGCAGAGGAATGTGTTCCTCCACAGCCTCAGAAGAACAAACCCAATGCAGCTCTGAGAACGTGGCCATGAGAAGTCACTACGTGCAGTTTGTCATTTTACTGGGAAGCCTACAACACCTCTGCTCCTTCTCCTGGTAGGTGTTAGCTCTGTGAGCTCCAGGCTCCCTCCAGTCAATTCAGTTTTGCTTAGCAGTTGTCTCCTGCCCTCCACTTGCCTGTCACTTGTGAGCTGTGCACGATGCTTCCCAGGATGGGGCTTGCAGCCCTACCTGTCTCTGGGAAGGTCACAAATCCTTTTTCTACAATTAAGACCCATTTAGAACTTTCAGCAATAAATCCTGGAATGCCATGGCTCCTATATGCCCAAGTTTATCTCTAGGTACAGGCATTTGGGTAAGTACTCATTAAAATTGACTTCTTGAGTCAGAACTATAAATTAAAATGCAGCTGAACCAACTAATACTATTCCCTTTCCTTCTCACCATAGCTCAAATGGAGTGTTCCTTGTTCTTCCCATGAGCAAGAAAAAGTACATTTAAAATGCAGTTTCATTTCATTCTAGGTTACTAAACTACGTGTAAAAGTTTTTGAAAAATTTCATTTATGCCCACTTCAGTTATGAATGAAAAGCCCTCCTCCTTGTCCTGATAAAATGAATTCAAACTGTTGATTAATTTCTTACAAAGGTAAACACTGACATGTTTTCTGAATTTCTAAACTAAAAGCTCTATTTACAGTGAGCACACTAACTAAAATGAATCACTTTTTTTTTACAGCAGCCTGGAAGCTAAAACATGCACCAGAATTAAAGAACTCCAGGAAAACAAGCAGGGCCCCATGCCTTCACAACTCTCATAAAATTTAGAACTCAAGTGATCTGCTTTAGGGAAACTGGAAAGAAATAACTCTTCCCATACTTTCTGGGAATTAACATAGTCTCAGAGAAGGTACGAATGATGAAGAATATCTTGAAAACCAGCAAAATCCATGGCTTTTTAAATATAAAACGGATATTTTGATTCCTTCTTAAGGCAAAAGGCGCCTCTTACCTGAAGAACTCTTTTGGTGAGGCCGGTTTTCTGAGCTAGCTGTTTCAAGTCCTTGGCATCAGGGTTGTGGTTGATAGCAAAGTAGGACTTCATTGTCCGCAGCTGGTGGTGTTTGAAGGACGTCCTCATGCGCTTGGTCTTCTGGTTGCTGGGGTACTGCTGGTCTCTGTCCAGGTGGTCACCATCGTTCTCATTGCAGCTTAAAGCTTAGGGCAACAAGAGGAGAAGGCCTGTAAATCTCTTGCTCCACAACCAATGCTGTTTGCCATTTCCCTGAGTGCAGCAATTAAAATAACACACCACAGCATGTATTAGCACAACCCCTAGCTGCCTTTGCTCCATTTCATGGATTTGTAGAGCAGTTTAGTTTGGAAAATCCCTCTGAGGTCATTGTGTCCTACCATTAACACAGTGCTGCCAAGGCCACCACTAACCCACGTCCCCAAGTGCCACATCCACGTGGCTTTGAAATCCCTCCAAGGATAGGGGCTTCACCTTACTTTTGGGGAAGTTCCCTAACATCCACCCTGAGCCTGCTCCCTGCCCTGGCCCAGCCTGAGGCCGTTCCCTCTCCTCCTGTCCCTGTTCCCTGGGAGCAGAGCCCGACCTCCCCGGCTGTCCCCTCCTCTCAGGGAGTTGTGCAGAGCCACAAGGTCCCCCCTGAGCCTCCTTTTCTCCAGGCTGAGCCCCTTTCCAGCTCCCTCAGCCCCTCCTGGTGCTCCATTCCCTCCCCAGCTCCGTTCCCTGCCCTGGCCACACTCCAGCCCCTCTGTGTCTCCCCTGCCATGAGTGGCCCAGAGCTGCCCCCAGCGCTGGAGGTGCCCCAGCAGTGCCAGCCCTGGGGCGAGCACAGCCCAGGGGCCATTGGCCTCTTGCCCACCTGGGCACAGCTGGATCATATTTCTGCACCTTCCAGCCATTCCCTTACAATAACCAGCCTGCAAGGACCCTGGCCTCCCCCTCTGTGGCTTTTAAAATATCAGCTCTGTTTCCTTTTCCCTCTGCTCCACCTCCACAGAACTTTTTCTCCACTCTCTGTGGGAGGACAGTAGCTGTCTCAACTCCGTAAAGGGTTTTACTGTACTTGGTATTGCCATAAATTGCACTGTAACACACAAAGAGAGCTGCACAATACACTCCACTTAAATCTCAATGGAACAGACTAGTTAAAATCATAATTATTTCCTCCATCAAACTAAACCCTGTAGAGTACAAGGGAGACCATTAAATGAAACGCTATAAAAGAAATAAAGTTTGTGGCTACCAGACAGCAAATTATGACTATAATCTGACTAGCTAAAGAAATAAAGCTGTTAATACAACATATTCACTGGCATGCCAAATGAAAAATCTTTTCAATTATTTATACATTTATATTTCCATTTTTAAAAAGTGTTTGCAAATACTAGTTTGAATGATCACTTCTGCCATATCCTTTTGAAATCAAGGACACTGGTTGATACACTTGCAGAAATCAAGCACAAGGAGAAGGTCTGTGAGAAACGAACACTGTAAAAATGATCCAGTAGTTTTAAATGTTGAATGCCAAGCAAAATAATCTTGTAGACCAAAAGTAGTTTTTCATTTATTTGTGCATACAGTAAACTGTAGAAACCCTCTTAAAATGGACTGAGCTTAAATCCAATAAAAAATTAGGAATATCACTGAAAATTAGCTCTGACAAACTGTTGTTAATTACCTTTATCTACAAGTCCCTCTTAATTTCCTACAAGTTTTATGCTAAAAGTAATGAAAAATCACAATCTGTTCTACACGGCATGTGAAAAATGACCAAAAACTTCTTTTTAAACATGAATTGTTGTTAAGTCCCTTAAACACATGAACAGGCTTGTTTTCAATTGCCCACTATTGCTGTTTAATTACAACTGAGTACATCTCATGCAAAGAGAGAGTACGTCTCTCTTTATAGTGTTACTGGAATTCATGCTGTGCATCAGTGGGTCTCAGCCCTAGTGAAAACACATTCTGACAGGCAGGTATTAGAAACAGATTTTAAAAATACATGTTAGATGCACGGATTCCTAAGTAAAGATGCACACAGGCTCCCTAAGCAGGTTTGCAGCAGCTACAGTAGCTGCTTTACAAACCTCACCCTTTCAAAACCCACTAAAAAGCTGTGGCACAATACAGAGCAAGGCCTGCAAAAATTCAGCTCTGAGGCCAAAAGCACGTTTGCTTTACAGATATGCCCAAAGTGTCCAAAGGCTCAAACTCTTCTGTGTGTTTCTCTACTCCTATAATTTTAAAAAGCAGCTAAAAAAAGGTACTGTATACAGAAATGTGAGTGTCTCTGTGCGTGTGTGCGTGCATGTGCATACATTTGTATAAATCCTTTCCAGACCTCCGGATCTTGTGCCAAATTTTGGCCATAAGAAGCATTTCTGCTTGTTTTCCTGCAGCATGGAAAACTGCAAGCACCTGAATTTAAAAGATGTAAGATACTTAAAGGGAGACAGTAACGATGGAGTAGTAATGGAGCTGTTTGGGATGTAGCCAAATCTTTTGGGGTTTAAGATCTGAGACCTAGTTGCCCATCTGAAGTCATCACATGTGCGCCAGTCTCCTTCAGAGCCACAATTCCTGATATAAAGAGCACTGGGATAAATAACACAACAATCCCCATAGAAAATTCTGTTATAGAAACATAAAACCAAATCATGCTTGTTTTTAAAATGTACCCAAAAAATTTTAGATATTAGTAATGGAAAAGATCCTTGTGCATCATCTTAGAGGCTTTTGAACCCTCCAAGAAATAACAAGACAGACATAGGAGGAAATGCATCAAAATATCTGTCTGCAGGACTGAGGTCTGGTTCCTGTTAATATGCAACAAAACAAAGCCTAGGGCTGCAAGGAGCTGGATTTTAACATGCCCCATAGAGAGTGAGATATATTCAGAATCCAAGGATATAAAACTGATTCTAACCCCTTCCAGAATGGAATGAGGGTGTCAGCTTTCCATCAAGCCCTGATAGGAAAAGGAACAACTCACTCTTGGAATTTCTCACCATTTTACCTCACTAAGTAAAAATAACATTAAAATGATAGTAAGCAGGTACCATTTAAGGGTGGCAAAATGCCCTTGTCTACGATGGAAGTTGCAGAACAGATTCTGAAAGTGCATGAGGGCGTGTGCCGTTTGCTGTCTGGTGCAAGTGGTTTGGCTGCTCCCAGGCATCACCCAATATGACATAAATAGTCCTAGCTGGTTCCATTTCCCCTCTTGTATTTGGTTGTGGTGCCTGGCACCATCCTCAACAGGCCATCTTATTCAGTCTAATATTATCTGCATGTCTCACAGAATCTGCAATGTCCATGGTGTTGCAGGCACAGACACACAGAACGGGCCAAGGGTGTAAGTGGAGATTTTAAGAGCTGAGGAGTTTCTGCAAAAGGCATCAGGGTGTAAAACTAACACTGTACATGCTCCTCACGCAGCCCTCTGTTTTTCAGGCACTGTCTTCCCTGTTCTTTTGTGGTGTCCTATGTATCTCCCAAAGGAATTGCTGAACTATCCATATGTAACATTTCCATTCCATTGCAGCATCTCAGGCTCCTGCTGGGATTTCAGAAATACAATTGGTAGAATTCCAGTTGAATAGAGGACCCTTAAATTAATGACTGTTTCGCTTCTATTTTTTGATAAAACAAATTCTGAAGCAGTGCCAAGTCTCATTTTGACCCTGGAACATTTCTAAGGCCCTGTGCCTTTCCCCACACCTCACACCCAAGGCACTGCCCTCCCAGCCTTGGCTGGGGCAGCAGAGGCAGCAAATCCACCCTCACAGGGCCACCTGGTCACAGGATGGTGATGTCCATGGGCGGCATCACCACATCCCTAGAGCAAGAGGGAAACATTTTGGTTTGATGTTGGTAGCCAAAATGCCCTTTGCAGATTAGTGCATAACACCTCCCTAAACCCAACAACAGCAGCGTAAAGCAGGCTGTGCTGGTGCTTTTGTAACAAAGTCTGTTAGAGGAGGAGAACTTGGAACATTGCTTCACCCTCAGATCACCAAAGCCCCCCATGGCTTGGGATTCAGGGCAAAGTGTGTGCTTAGTAGTTAGTAGGTTACTAAGGATATGGCACATGAAGATGAGAAAGAGAAATTTCCTTTGGGGGAAATTTCGTTCTTAGTAGCTTTTACTTGACACGTTAGATTATGCCAAAAGAAAGAAAACTAATCCTGATCCTGAAAGATCAGGAAAGAGTGATGAAACAGGAGACACGTTGTGTGTGCATTATCTCTCAATAGTGGCTCAGGAACATACACCCCTTTTCTTCTGTAATCGGAGTCAAGGGGGTGTTTTAACCTCCTGCTGCCTGGAGAGGGAACTTGTGATTAACTAGACCGGGCAGGGGTGCAGCCGCATTTGCTGTTTGGTCAGACGTGTAGAGGGCTTCATGGTACCCATATCCTCAAAGGGGACAGAAGTGAGACAGAGCCCTCTAAGTGGTTCTTGGGACAGGAACAGACATAGTTTTTCTCTTTGGAGGAAGGAGAAGACACTTAGAGAAGGCAGACTCCTGAACTTCTCACCATAAGAATTAAAAAGGGTGAAGCTGTGGCACTGGGAGCAGGCAAGGTACCCCTGGCTGCTTCTGAGGTGGCACTAAAAGGAGCCAAGCCATGGAGCAACAGACACCACAGCGCTGCCTCAACCTTGACATTTCAAGAATTGTTTCTGAGGAGATAAAGCCAGTCAGCCTTAAGCAGCCCAGGCCAAGCATCACAAGGCCGGGACGGAGGAGAGCAGCATTAGAAGCTCTCTTCCTCCGGCCTTCCCTGGCCGCCTCGGACAAAGGAGCTGCGCGTCCCGGTGCCCCCCGGGGCTGCCTAAGGAGCGGGCCCCCCGGCCGCGGTGGGCCCCGGGGGGAGCGCGGCCGGGCCGGGGCTGCGGGGCGGGAGAACAAAGGGGCCGGCGAGGGGCGGC
>JBBMKD010000049.1:252383-279926 GCA_037834095.1 Argya squamiceps
CCGGACACCGACAGCGCCCTGCTCGCTCCGCGGCCTCGGGAGCGGCCCGGCCCCGCGCCGACCTCGGCGTTTGTCGCCCGGTGACCGTCGGCGACGTGTCGGGCCATGGCGGGACGAAGAGACCGTGGGGCACAACTCCGCCAGCGCGAGAAGGAGGCGTTCAGGAGTTTGTTTCCACTCCGACATCACGGATACCCCAAACATTTATGACTAGCTGAATGGACCCAATAACCCTCGTTATGACAAATATTCACTGTTAGAACAGAATAACTTGAGTCACTCCAGTTTGTGGAGCCTTCTACAAACCAAGGCCTTTTGCATCTCTCGTTTCCAAATAGACTGTAAGAAAACCAGGCCAGGAAGGTCTCTGAACTAGAGGAAAAGCTTCAGAAAGTCTCCAGGAAAGACAAAGAGTGCACAGGGAGACTGTTCACAATGTCTAAATATTTATCCAGGAGGTGGGTAGTAAAGAAGGACTAATTACCTTTAAAGATGTCAAATATCGCACTTCTAATTATGTTAGCAAAGGTAGCACAACGGAAGGTAAATGTGAATGCACATCTGAGATCATGAGACTCGCTGCCTCATCCGTGGCTATGAATTATTACATCACTCTGCTCATTCCCATCAGGTGTTGTTTTCTGACAGAGTGATTTGCCTCTTACAGGTGTAGTGCAATTAAGATTATCTTTGCTAAAATTGGAATTCTTCTGTTTATAGCCAAACTTCGCTGGGTTTATGCATTCCATTCTTACAATAATTGAGGCTTTTATCATCTTTTTGTTGGGATTGCTCTGAGTAGTTGAAGACATTTGCATGTCACAGAGGAGAACAAAGTGTCTCTTGTAGAAATGCACATGAAATATCCACAGGACCCCTCAAGAAACCATACAGAATGGAAGCTAATTTGGCGTCTATGGGAACTATCCAAAGTCTGTCCTGAAATCAGACCTTGGAAACAATGAAAGTTCATGTTTGAATTCAGATTAGAATCTACAGCACCATTAGTGGCTCTGAACAGTATTTATATTGATAAAATCATCTTTTGCTTCCTCCGTACAGTTACGAGACGTTTCCAAGCCCCGTCTGTGCTGGGAGCTTTGCCTCCAGGAGCAGCTGTGGATCACTGCTCACCACATAGCACAGACCCCGTGGTGGGACAGCACCAGCCCACCTCTGCTCAGGCAATGCTGCAGACATCCTTACTCACAGCTGGGTACCCTACTGTCCTCAGACATTTTCATACCAGATTAATTCCCTAGCACTGAATGGATTACGTACTTTTTGTAGTTAAGAAAGGTCATGGATTTGTACACTCTGACATTGCTAATTATCAAAATGATTTTAGGTATTTAACAGAATTAAAATACAGTATTTTATGCTACAGAATTACCTCAGTGGATGGAACCAATAATACCAAGGGCACGCTGAAAAAGTATGGCATGGCCTCCAGTTCACAGGGTATCTCTGATTTTCTTCTAATGGATATACAAACACAAGAAGACATCCAACCCTTGCTACCAAAACACAAGGAGACTAACAGAATGTAAACATAAAGCTGCTAATGTACACACTGACACATGAATGACATTTACATTGTTCAGAATAAAATCAAGGATACTTTCAAATAATGAGCCACATAAAAATTGCTGGAGCAAAATCGTCTTCAGAATGAAATGCAGGCTCATTTGAAATGAGAGATTTTTCATTTAAGAAATGGTGCAGCTAATAATAAAGTCTTTTAACCTGTATTTTGTTATAGGTGACAGGTGAACAAATCACAGGTCTTGAGTTTCTCTACCCTGCCTCTCTTGGTAACGTCATCTCCAATACCATCTGCTTCCTACCAGACAAACAGACCAACCACATAATGAGGTACCAGCTTCCACCCAGCTACCGTGACTAAATCAGAACAAAAGATTCAACGCCTCCTTCAACAAAGGAACACAAGTCTAAGCTGTCTTTGCTAATTGCTGGGTTTCAGGTTGTCTGTTACAGATTTTAAGTGAGCTACAAACTTCCATCAAATACTTATAGCTGTTGGATAAAGATACTAAGAATAAAAGATAAATGAAAGCAAAAGGTAAGAGAGAAGAGAAGAAAGCTTAGAAAATAAGTAACTACTTATGGTAATTTAAAGACTGTGGAATAATATAAACATGAAAGACCAGGGGCAGAGTGATTGATATCTCATATGTTTTCGATGGCCCTACGGTTATTAGACCGCAATATATGGGAACATACAATAAACTATGAATTAAAATGTAATTGTAGCTTCAGGCATCTTCTTCATTGTCTGCTGTGGTGTTATGTCTTCATGCACCATGATTGACAAGGTGTAATTAATCATCTTACTCAGTTGTAAATATGGGCACCCTTCACAGTAGGCATCAGGAAGTGTGTACCAGCAAAGGAAGCAATAGTTGACGCTGAGATACCATTAAATCAAAATCAGAATGCGTATATGTTCAGAAATGTGTGTTTGGTGTGATGCTGTTATCGTTTATTTCTAAAATACTGTACCAACAGATTTACTTGATTTGCAAGTTAACTACAACATTAACTGGTTTTATTTATTTTGTCTCTTCTTCATTTTTATAGGCAATGGTGTTGTTCTCCTAAAATGTGAGCCAGTTTGCTTCCTGTCAGCAAGTGGAGCTCAGCTCAGCTCTTCCTCTCCCCAAGTTGCTGCAGACAGACCAGCAGCTCCCTGGACTGACTTGAAATGGTTTGGGCAAATTATTACTCCATCCATGGATCACCTTCTGCACTTCTTATATACTGAGTTAGACACTTTGGGTCATTTTAAAGTGAAAGAGAACAATGAAATTATCTTAACAAGGGACACTATTCAATTTAAAAATAGGACATTTCTTGCCACCAATGCTGTCCCCAAATTGTAACTCAACGTCTTTTAAAAGGTTTTTTTCAGTATTCAAGGGTAGGAAACATGTTATATCTGTTTCTTTTTGTAAATGATTGCTATCCTTATCTAGTGAGTACAGAAATGGTGTCTGAGTCATGGGAAATTTAAGTGGTTTGTCTCAGGAAAATTTGGTGGTATGGATGTTTTTGATGCACGTAGAGCTGCTGAATGAATAATTGGCCCCTATTTAATGTCCTCTGCTTTAAAGCTGTCTAGTACATTTGCTGTTTAAAAAAATGTCTTTCAAAGCTGTTAAATATGTAACAAAAAGAGGTTGCTCTCCCCATTCTGACATGAACAAAGCCATACAGTGAGCTGCCCGAGGTACTTCCAGCATGGCATTAATTACAAACACAATCATAAATGGAAATTTTCAAAGTTTTCCAATTCTTTTTCTTTGCAATACCAGCTGATGAGTGTTTGATAAAAGAATGCAGTAAAAATATCAGTCCAGGAATTAGCTATTAAATATTAAGCCAAGCATTTTTCCAAGAGCATGGGATCTGTTGGATCTATAATTCCACCATTTACCCCTGATGGAGTGAGATGTCTGGCTGTCTTCAGAAGCAAACCGAGCTTAAACCGGGAGCGCACTCTCAAGAAGATGATCGACTAAGAATGTGTTTTATTTTGATTTGAAAAACTGTCAATCACAAATAAAAAAGACCAAATACTATTATTATATATACTAGCTAACTGTACTTGTCTGGTAAACCAGGCATATGCAGGAAAGAGAAATTATACAGTTTAAAAGGAAAATATTCCGAAGGTTTTGCCCAGATGTTGTGCTGAAATTGTTGTTCCCTGGTACAAGCAATTGATTTCAGAGGAAAATACAAGCACATATCTATAGATGTGAGAGAGAAATAAGATGTCCAATGTCTCACATATTTCAGTTTATATAGCCACAGCTATTTAAACAATTCCAAAACTGCCTCTACGGGTGTCAAAGAGGGAGGGAAATCTTCAACCACATGATCTTCTCTCCAGAGTCCTGTTAAATCCACTGAACTTAAAACAGAACAAGAAGTGTGAAATATGGGTTTGAACATGTTATGTCAGAAATGTAAAGGTTGGAAGCCTTTTTAGTAACCGATATTAATATTGTATTAAATGTTATGAAAAGGTAGGTGTTGGAGAGAAGGGCTGGGCTCATGTGCAATTTTGTCAAGGTTTTTATCTGTGATTATGATTCCAGATGTATCTATTCCCTGAGGAGAAAAATGAAGTAAAGTTGGCATGTGACATGTGTTTTAAGGTGTTTGGCACAGTTTCCCAAAGTGATGACAAAATGTTCATTTTTATTACAGTGAATGGGTAAAGAAAACACGATTCTGAAGGTCAGTAGCTGTATATTTAAGATAGCTTTGGAGTTTTATTTGGGGGAATGTACATTTTTGGTGATGTGCTTAGATCTGATTGCCTGACAAGCATCTACTATAATAAATAATGTAAATATAGAATAGCTTTTACAAAACATGAAGTGGTAATTACTAGAAATTCAGTAAATTCATGCACGAACATGGCAAAGGTTGCAAAAACGTCTCTTTTTTGCATCTAGGAGTGTAGCTGCTTCTTAGTAATTTTTTAAAATCTGTTTACTGCAGACTTATTGCTCTACAGTTAGAGCTCCAATAATTGTAACAAGGTCCTTTGTAGGAAGATGTTTCTAATGTAAATGGACAGATGTTAATTTTTTAACCAACTGGGGAGGGTTATTTTTTTGGGTGAAGACTGTTTTCCCCAAACACAGGTCAGAGTTGAGATGAGAGTCCCCTGCGGCCGCCCAGCTCCCCCCGTGGTGTCCCTGCAGCCCGTGTGTGTGCAGCAGCCCCGGCAGCTCCATGCTGGCAGCAGGGCACCCCGGGCTGCAGGACCAGGCAAACACTCCCTCATAAACATTTTACAAGTTCAGCATCCACCAATCGGCGAGGTTTGGGAGCCTGCCCCGATTGGGTGTATCAGGGATTTGGTAAACACGGCTACATTGCAAAAACAAGGTTTGTAGAGAAAAGACTCCAAGGGTAATGCCTCCTTTGAATATTCAGAGCCTAAGAATATGATTAATTCCACACTTTACACGTAAACTTCCCCGGCTCTGTATCCATCTGCAAATATTCAGAGTGATGTGCTCAATACATTCCTTTCTGTTCTACAACCACATTTCTTTGTGATTTTGACCACATCAGAAAGCACTTCAGATTTCTAACACAAATATCCAATGCATTTAATGTAAGGAAGCTTCCTTTATTGGAGGTGATTGGGAACATTTTGTATTTTATAGGTATATTTAAAAGGTTAGCAGTAGGGGGGAATCGTCTGTGGAAAATCTGTCTACAGCTGAAATTCTTAGATGCAGAAGTGTTGCTGAAATGCATAATACATTTACATTCTTTTGTTAAGTAGCTTGCAGGACTATCCTCTTAGCTACCAGATACCCACATCCTTTTTTTTTTTTTTTAAGTCAAATAATATTTCTTCTCTTTCTTCTAATTTTTTATTTTCAGAGTATATACATGGCTTGGGGTTTTGTGTGCCATTAGAAGATTTTAATTTCCATGGGCTTTTTTACTTTTTTAATCTACAATTGTGTTGTTCCTTTCAATAATCTTCCGCAACTTTATTTCATTTTTAGTGCATGCAAAGAAGCCCCTCATTGGCTAGTACATTACTGATAATGATTTACAAGTTTTCCCAGATTAATTTTCCATGGGGCAAATTTTTCCCCAATATAACGTAGTTCCAATTAAAAAAAAGAATGCCAAAGGTTAAGGCGTTTTATAATACAATTAAGAAATTAATTTTTGAAGTCGTTGTGTTTGTATTTTAAGTTTAGAATCTAGTTATATTTCAGTATCAGAAAAATAATGTGTAGAATATAAAAATTAGCAGTCTGGTATTTTCCAGATATTGAAATGTGCCTGCCTAATGAAGGCAGAAGACTTGCTCACTAGATTTATTTTAAAGCAGTGCTTTTAGATAGTCATAAATTAAAATGGCAGTTTTCAACTGGATACTTATTACTATTTTATTCGATATTTGCAAGATACCTGACCATTTAATATTTATCCTTTATTTCTCTGAGCTGATCTAATTGCACCTCTCTATTTTGCATTTATTTCTCTTTGCAAACACTACATTATTCACTCTCTCCTGTGCTTATTAAACAGTGCCACCTGCACCAAATGAAACAAAGCTTCTCCATCAATCTATCCCAGCTAAAGAACCTTGACTATATATTATAATTAATTGAAGCTCAATTGAACACTTGAGTCTGAACTAGATACAGTAACCTGAAAAAACATTAAAAAAATTAGGATGTACTTTAAAGAAATCTTTTAAATGAAAATGTTCACTCCAAACTGAGAACCTAACCTTGCACCAAGCACTCTTCATCAGCTCTGCACAGTACCTCAAGTAGCAATTAGCAGGTCCTTTAATTAATTAACTATTCCCTGTACATCACAGGGATTTTTGTGGCACTAACGTCATCCTTCATAAGTGAATACCAAATCCAGTCAATATTTTGTCACTCCAAACCCTTCTCTGGACTACCTGAATGCCACCGCCTGACTCCGCGGCAGCATTTCCCAGCCCAGGAGCAGGTACGGACACAAAGTTGGCGGCGCAGCCGGGGAGCGGGGACACGCGGAGCTGACACGGGCGCGGACACGCGGGGCACCCCGTGTGCAAATACTGGCAGCAGCGAGAAGCCAGACACGATGCAAGCTGAAACAGTGGCAATGGAGTCTTATAAATGTACTCGAGTAAGATGATTTTCTCTAAAAGCTGAAGGTACTGTGAACTTTGCCAGTGCTGGAGGCTGTGCTGCTGTGCTGCCTCTCGCTCACACTGCCCGCTCCCAGACAAGAGCAGATTAATTAAGTGGCAGGTCAGACACGAGAAGGTGAGAGGGCATTTCCCACCAATCCGGGACATTTTGCCCATTTTATACTTTGCAAACTTTTTATATAAGCATGGCTGATTCTTTTCAAGGTAATTCTCATTTGGAAAATATTAAGTAATTTTAAGGGAATTACCACCTGAAGATGAGGCACAAAATACGTAGTGCTGGGTTTAAGATTTCCAAAGATGCAGTATGTAAATTTGTTTGTATAAATATGTATAAGATATATCACAGTATGAGGCTGTGTGTGTGTGGATGAACATATGTGTGTGTAACCATCTATCTATTTGCAGATTCAGACGCAGACATATGTTATAATTTTCTTAGAGGCAAATATCTGCAGAAATAATTCTTTGTGTTCAGTAGTTTTCTTTAGTGTGTAGTGAGTTTCTCTTCAGAGCTTTCTGTGCTCGGGAAAGATCTTATGAATTTATGTAACGTATAGTATTAGGAAATCAAATAAAGTATGCCTTGTATGATTTTGCAGGAATTATACATTAGCATTCTCTTTCAACATGTGTAATACTTTGAAATATGGAACCAACCTTATAGATAATTTTTAAAAATAAACAATATATGATGAACTTGTAGAAATGCATACTGTAGAAAGAAGGAAGAATTATTATTTGACTATTTTGAGATGCTTGCCAAATGACATTATAATTTAAAAAGCCCACCACATTTAATTTGAACCCTTAATGAGGAGTAATATGTATTCAATTACTAAAAGATAGTAAAAGACAGTAACTTACTGATCCCAGTAAGATTTGCTATTTTCTAAGAAATTTCCATTTTCACCTTATGGATTCTCCCTCATCACTGTTATTGCAACTTCAGTTAAAAAAATTTGGCATGAGCAAAAGGTAAAGTAAAATGTAAAGGTGAGCTGATAAGCTATGACTGTATCTCTGTTTTTGCTGTGTAAATCTGCTCTTATCAATAATTCACTATTCACGTTCTACAAAGACTCTGTTTTTACATTTTTAATTAGCACTTAAAATTTTACAAAGATAATTAAAAAAAGGGAAATGCTCCATGCTTGGAGTCTTTATGTCATAATTTACTATGCATTTTTTCCAATAGATTTGGCAAATGAATACTCTGTTTTGATACATCAGTCTCAAACAAAGGTGGACTCTGATGCAATTTTTCACTGTTCATTTCCCTGAACCTTTTGGGATATAAAGAATTGTGAACAAATACTTAACAGCCTGATCAATAGCCATTGACCATTTGGAGCCCCTCGTACCCTAACAAGCACAGCTTGATCATGTATATTTGATCATGTAAAATTTCAAAGCACCTTGATACAGCAGAGCAAGGCTTTCTATGGCATCTTTGTGTTATTTCCTAAAGCACATATTTCCCATGGTTTAGCTTTACCATTAATGGAAACTTATTGCACATATATTTGATGAAACTCAAGATCATGAATTTCAGTGTTATATATCCACAGTATTTCATATGAATGGCAAATATAAAACAGTATCCTAACATTTTAGGGTAGGGAACTCTGGATGTGCCTATGGATTCAATGGACCCCAGAGTGCAAACCTAAAAAGCCCTATCGTTATAAATCTTGCATTCCTGTTAAGTGCTGGCATGCACATTACACTGAGGTGTCTTAAGTTTATTTTAGCGGAAAAATTGCAGTAAAAATCTTTCCCTTGATATCCTTTTAAATATATGTTCACACATGTATAAAATAAAAAATATTCATGTTCGCAGCTGTGTTAGCCCTCAGCCTTATTAATATCATGGAAAGAGATAAAGATCTAAGCAAAAAAATTTACAGTGAAAAATTTCTTTGCAGAACTTTATTATTGTTCATATTTCCACATCCAATGTTTTTCATACAGAAATTCTAGTTTATCATTAAGATATAACACTGATGCTACATTTGTATAGCTGCCTTTTCTGCTTATAATCATAATGTTTATTCTAACTTTCTGGGCTTATTATTTTAGACAGATATCAGTTTAATTAGCTTAAGCTGTCATACTCTAAAAAATACAGACGGGTTGCCTGGTTCGGGAGGAGGAAGGTGGCTGCAGATTTCAGAAGCAGAGACAGTTAATGCCTTGTACATTATCATGTAAACAGCAAAAGGACAAAAATAATTACCTGATAAACTTTCAATTTCTGACTCTCCCCTATATGCTTTCTGACCAATTTTTCTATAGAAAATCCATTCAAATTAGACAAGTCCTCTAAATATCTGCAGCATCTGCTGGTTCAGACACCTTCCTTTATGCAGAGTACCATTTTCATATGATAATACATGTAATATGATATAGAATGACAGAATGCATGACAGTTGCCCATAATACATAGAAAGTCACTCAAAGGACAGAAGCGACATTTGGATAATTAGCATCCATTGGGCAGTCAATCATGCGAATAGAAAAAACTGAACAAAACCCACAATGGAGTTAGAAAACAAAAGGGACCCTAGCCAGTCTCAGGATTAACTGCTCTAAAGCGATCTAAATGCTTTTGTATCTAAAGAACTGAGGCTCCCAGGGCTGCCCTGTTCCCCTCTAGATACCCAGGGAACTAATTGTGGCGATCAAAGTTAAAGCATTCTCTCTTCTTTATAGACTGCTAAATACACAGAAAAATTATTTCTCCATTCGTGTTCATTAAACTATTTTAAAGTTAAAAAACTGATGCCACGTTCTTTTGCCAAGTGAAATGAGCTAGAGTATTGAGATTGTCCTGCTTTTATGAGAACACAACAGACCTTTTAATTTAAACTCTGCCTTTGTTTGATTAATATTATTTTGCTGTGTCCGGTCTGCTATCTCTTTCATTTTGGATAATGAAGGCAATTGTCATTAGAAACTCCTGTGTGAGAAAAACCTGAAAACAAGAATAGGAATAATAATGATAATAACAAAGCCCATTAACAAAATTAAGCAGGAAAGGTCTCACAATTTCTTAGTAGCTTCCACTTCATAAAATAAATAGAATATTTTGTCACTCAATATATGCAGCTCAAAATAGCTCCTTTCCCCAGATTAGGTGGAAGATGAGGGCAGCCTCCTTTAAAGCTCCATCTAACAGAAGAGAAAGAGAAGAGATACAGAGAGAGCCCCAGGATGTGGAAAGTCATGAAAATACCTACCCTGGAGACAGTATTCCCATAGGATCCTTTTCATACAAATTCCAACTTGCCTAATGCCCTTAATGAATGAAATAAAAAGAGAATTCAGAAAGGCCCATGCTGATGGCTCCTGCTGGAAAGTGTGTGGTTTAAGGCATAGCTGCAGCAGTTCTGGGAGGGAATCAGCTCCGGTCCCCATCAGCCAAGCAGACAGGAATCACTGGGGCGAAATCTTCCCCCTCACACATTTGCAATTGACTTGAAATAACATCACGACACCTTTGGTTAATTGACGCCTTCTTACCTTTCGTTGTCCTTTGTAATTAATATTTGTAGATCTAGAGGTTTCTGCCAGCCACAGATAACAGGAAGGTGGAAGGGGTGGGGAGACGGAGCGCGTGTGTGTGCGTGAGTGTGTGTGTGAGTGTGTGCGAGAGAGACAGAGGCAGAGGGAAGGAGAGAGGCAGAGAGAGCCTTTGGTTGTGTCTCTGCTCGGGGAACGGAGTGCTGGTGTATTTGTGTGGATGTGTACTGGGGCTTTGCAAACCTCTGGAGTTGTAAAGGCAAGACAGAGAGTGAGGAGCAGGATGAGCTGGATGTCCCCTGTCAGTCCTTACAGAGTTTCAGCAGCCGTGACCTTCAACCCTTTTGCTGTGTGTCAGCCCCAACTGCAGCCCCCTTGCCCAGCTGCTGTGCCAGCCTCCCAGCACGGAGCAGGGAGAGAGGACAGCAGAGGTAAGGAGGCAGAGAGAGATTGAGATCAGAAGGGCTTTTCGCCCAGTCAAATGGGCCTCTGGTGACAAATCAATCACGGCCCTTTCAAACCAATGGTGCTGCCAGTCTCCAGCTCACCAAGCCCTCACAGCCTACATGACACTCAGCTGATGACGGGGGCTCCAGTCAGAGCAGGGCTGCTTTTTACAGGTTGATTTGGTCATTAGCATCATTTCTTCTCTGTCTCCCCCTCTTGCTGTCTTTACCTACCATCTATTTATTTATTAAATATTGAAAACTAATATTAGAAGAGGGATTGAGATAACCAGAAACATTTGCAAATAAGTTGGTATACTGCCTTGCTAAAGGAACCCAGATTTATCTATTTATTTCATTCTGTACTCTTAGGAAGAGCTACCTATTTTAATGTAATGAGTTGATCTGATCAGTATAATCATGGACAAAGAAAGGAGGCCTTACAAGATGTTCACCTCACCTCCCTCTTCCTTTTTTTTATTTTACACTAATAAAAAACTGGCTTTAGAGATTTTTCCTGCTACACCCATAGGACAAGAATTATTTTTCAATTTTCTTTTTTTGCAGACATTTGTTAAAATACAATATTAGGTCCCTTTTAAAGCTATGAGGAAGTTCCTTATCTGGAACAGATTTGCATTGCCACTGAAATTCTTGTATTTCAAGGAGTGTACACTAATAAAGCTCTAAATGAGGTAGAAAAAAACCCTCAAAAATTGCTACTAGATCCTAGTAAGTACTTCTTTCAACGCTGACTTTCTTCTGAATATCTGAAAAAGTGCTTTAAAGCAGTTACAAGAGAAACAGTGATAGAAGAAGATGGCTTATAAGTTTAGGAAGAACAAAGTTCTCTTTTGCAGATTTTGTGATCGTAGGGATTGCATTCTCTCTTTCTTCCTCTCTTCTCTCCTTGCCACAGCCCCCCCCCCCAATTCCTAATACATAGGGGGAAAAATTCAAAACAAGGTCTTAACAGAGTATATCTTGCTCTAAGTCTTCTTTAACCATCATCCCTGGAATAAAAACGTCCAACATTCCCCCCCCAAAAAAGAATATTGCACGTTAAGGAAAAGGGAGCAGTCCCTTCTCATCCTCGCTCGTGTCCAGTGCCTGCAGCCAGGGATGGCAGTGCTTGTTTCACCTCACAAATTTACGTGTTGGCTGTCCGAGAGCAACTGGCCAGTGTGGGGTGGGGTGGGAAAGAGGGATGATGGAAATGTGCAGAACGGAGCCCAGCTCTCCCAGACTCTGTAAAGAGAGCCTGGGCCAGACACAGTGGCATCAAAAATACAGCACAATATACTGAAAAATGTCTCCCCCGTCTCCTTTCTACCACGAGTGAACTGCGCGAAACTGAAGTGAAGTGCATTGCAGGCAGCAGTGTGGGGTGCTGAGCAGCCTGGAGCTGGAGAGTGCTTCGGTCTTTATCTTCAAAGCTGTCCTGTCAAATACAAGGTCTTTTAAACATCAGAGGGATAAAGTTTCTGATTCTGAAGGGTTCGTTTTCCTCTTGGTTTTCCTCAATCAGAAGTTAAGCCCATACGACCCCCACAGTAAGCTGGCTCTGGGATTGCTGCCCTGCTACTTGCCCCATGATTTGGAGATGCTTGGATAGAGCAATCTTGATTTGCTCACTGTTTGTTGAGTTCAGTTTTCTTCATGTTAGTTCTTTCTCCCATCTTACGTGTCTTGAGGCTGTTGCTGTGTGGCAGTGAATTGAATCTTAGGAACTTAAAAGAAAATTGTGGCTGGGACCTGGAGAATATTCATCTCTTACAGAAAATGCTGAAGTCTGAACATATGAGAATTGAACTAATGAGTTTTCCCCTCATTTCAGTCCCTCAGTCTCTTTTTTTACCATACCTTAATTGCAGTGTTTTCGACCAAATAATCCTAGCTCCCAAAAAAATTAAAAAGTGCATCTTCATTTCATTGCTTGTACTTCCTTCTACCAATATTATAAAAGAAATTAAGATGATTTACAAAATAATGTGCCTTTCTGTCATCTTACTGTCAATACATAAGTACTACACTGAAATCTAGTTGATTTCTAAAATGAAAATTCATTACATTTCTGGAAACTTGAACAATCAGCTCCATGCATTTTAATTAGATTGCCTGTTTTTTTTCATTTATTACTAATACAGTCCTCTTAACTATGATTTATTTGTTAAACAAAGTGCCATAATCCGTCACTTATTCATCTTAATTTCAGCAAAATTAAAGTAGTCGCTGTTATATTACACCTAATTGCACTTGCAATGAAAAGAACGGAGATGTTAATCAAAATAAATTGAAGATAAACAATAAAATCATTAAATCTTTGCTGCAGTAAGTGTAACTAATCAGTTTTGACTTGAAGCGACCGAACACAAATAATGAATCTGTCAGTGAAGACGCGCTCATTAAATCCAGCCTGGTCCGCCCGGGTCCCGCAGGCAGGCGGCACCCCCGGCCCCGCAGCCGCCCCGAGGGGACCGCGGGCCGCGGGGACATCGCATCCCGGGCGGGGACAGGGTGCCACACACCGCCCTGCCAGCGGGCCAGCATGCAAATGCCACAGGTACCCTGCAACTCCTGCAAGCACCGCGCCGGCAACAGGGAAACAAACATTCTTGGGTTTATTCAGCCACCAGCAGGGCAGAGATTAGAAAAAGGGGGGAAAGGGAAATGAAACCCAGAAACTCAGGGGTAGGAAGCACTTGGTTTTAAAACTTATTCCAAGTATTAGTTTCATAGCAGATCACTGAAGTTGGTATTGTGTTAAACAATATATGTTAAATAATATGTTTTGCAGCAGTACGAGATACTGATTACAGTCCTCTGCTATCCCTACGGAGTAGGGACAATGGCTGGATTAGCCACAGAAGCTGCTCATGTCCTCATTGTCTTTCCACCAGTTACCACTTCTGGCCTCCCCACCTCCCTACAAGGCACAAAATGGGCACTCCAGTTATTTCCAAATATGTTCTTACACTGGCAAGGAGTCCTGTATCTGAGCAGCCTGGTGAGCTGAGCTAGAGCAATCAGCACTTTCTACTTCAGCTTTTAAATTGTTTACTTAATGATTTCAGTTTCCCCAATGGGGTATTTGTGAGTTATCACTGGTTAGCAGGAATTTACATGGCAAGGAGCAATTTCTCTTAAAATAGTTTTGCGCGATTTGCCTTTGTCTGATGTGAGCCAGCAACTGAGTGCAGATATAAAATAGAGACAGTGGTCCTTGCATTTAGTCACTCTGAACAAAGTCATTATTTGCTTGAACAGTTATCAGCTCCTAAACTGTATCTTCTGTTTTGTGTTTTTATGTTTCCCCTCCTTGTATTTTATCAATAATTTTATTTATTTAGAAATCTTACTGTGCTTTGTCCTAATAATTTACTTAAGCAATATAATTCAGCTTTAAGTGTTGATCAGCACAAAGGATGTCTGCCTGGCTCCTGGAATCAACATAACCAATTAACATTTTACAATGCTAATGCTTTCTTCTGTATTTTAAACGGTGGTACAAATAATTGATAGTTTAACAGTTAATATGCTCTAGCTCAAGTATATTTGAGAATTACACACATTTTTAAGCTTATTTTTTACTATCGCTGGATAAGAAATGGACAAGATAACCCAGTGCCCTCTGAGCAGGAGGCTAATTTCAGCTCAGTTTTCTTTCTTTCTCTCTCTCTCTATTTCTCTCTCTATTTCTTTCTCTCTCTCTCGCTTTCTCCTTCTATATATCATATTTGAGTCATACCAAAAGGCAATAATCATGGGACAACAACACCCCAAATTCAGGGTTGGATAACTACTAAGCAATTTTTTCCCCTCTGTTTTTCTCATACTAGCGTGATTTGATATCAGTGAATAATTACTCTTCCTTTTTTTAATAAAAAGTCTAGCTGATGGAGCTTTTAGTTTCTGTTCTGCATCTTTTCCAGCATTTATAATGCTTAACTTGGGACTTGACGTCCCTCAAGGTGCTCATTTGGAATGATTTATATGGGCTTTGTTGGTTCGGTGGCAGGTGGGTAATTCTAGAAATTAAATATTACCTGGTTTTTATTGATATAACTATAAGCACTTAACAGAAGTAGTAAACATTACTATTCCTTATTTCTAGGAAGGGTAATAAAAATATAGACTGAGAAGTGGCTATCAGGATAGGAACCAGGTAATGATAAAAAATTACCAAAAGGATGGACCTGATCCTTCATTAGCCAAAAACTCCTACAGACTGCAGTCAAAATCTGCCTTGAATGAAAATGATCAAGGGCTCTGGAGCTGTGGCCTGTGTAAAGTTAATCTGAGAATCTTATTCCAGTTGCTTTCAGCAGGTCTCTAAAAAATATTCCCCAATACAAGTGGCACTAATTGGACCCCATGTCGGGAGGCTCCGCAGAGGAGCTCACGACTGAATGGGCCCTGGCAGGTGAACTCCCTCTCCTGCCTGGCTGCGCCTCCTCCGGGTCAGCGGCACCGCGCCCCGGGGGGCAGTGCACGAGGTCGCCTTTGCTTTCCCGGGGCTCTGCCTCGGCTCTGGTGAGAACACTGCCATGGTCAGGCTCCTCAATGTATTACCGTCTGCTTGCTCCATATTTCAACCACCCCTTGTGGGCTTTTTTGTTTTTTGGGGTTACTGTAAAGTGTTTTGGACATTCATCAAGTTAAATACATTTTCAAATCAGAAGCGTTGACCATACATGGTGAGAAGCTGAATGACATGCAGTATGTAGAGAGTGATTAAGGAAGGAGTGGGGGAAAACTGTGGAGCAGGAAAGAGGGAAGGAATTCTGTTTAGTCCCATTCTGAACAGCAGATGATGGTGGGGTATCTATGAAGACATTTCAAGAAGACAAAGTGAGATTTCACTTCAAACAGGAGAAGACAGGTTCAGAATAAATAAGTGGACCTGACAATTGGGAACATAGGGATGATAGCTGAATCTGTTTGACTGTGAGATTACTCCAAAATAAGACTGGATTGGAAGGGGGAGAAGGCAGCAAACAATCTAATTCTGCTAAATATCTTCAGAGAGTTGGAGATGTGATGTCAGGATGAAGGATAAGTGTAGAAATTATTACAGAGGAAAGTGAAGAACCATGAAAAGACAAGGTCAGGGAAATCAAGAAAGACAAGATGTCAAAATCCAGAATTCAGTCAAAAATTCTGAACGATGAAATGTAAAGGCGGACAAAATTGGAATAGTATTTCTGAGCTTTAACAGAGAAGTCTGTGCTGTACACAGATCAGCCTGCTTTAGGCATTCACCTCCTAGAGAGGTTTGTGTGCATGAAACACAATTCTCACTCTACACCTCTAACCCCCCGTCCCAGAGTCGGACTCACCACCTTGTGTTTGTGCCTGTGTGCAGCACCCCGGTTTGACGGGCAGCGAGTGACTTCAGAGAGCAGCACCACTGCCACACCAACTCTGACACAAGGGAGCAAAGGATGGGAAATAGAAGAGATTCTCTAAAAATAGAAGCATATTCAACTATATGAGGATGTAATTTTGAGTACAACAATGTAACATTATAATCTGACAAAGAAATAGACTTAATTTGAATGTCAGAACCTCTCAGTTATGGAAAATTAATGATGCAAACTTGAGCAACATGTACTCTCCCAAAAGACACTGCAGGTTCCCTTTCCCGAAATGTTTTTCAGAATTTGGTATGCTTTATTTCAAAAAACAATCAGACTCACTACTGATTTTTGAATTTTCTGTTTCTTTGCTGTTCACTTTATAATATTCTTAGGTTTCTTTCCAACAGTTTTTGGCTATCTAATAGATAGTCATGTTCATGCAAAAACATCAGTCTCCTAGAGGTTCACTTTACAAACCACAGCATTTTGCCAGTTACTTGGCTGATTCTGGAACACTTTAGTTTAGAAGGACAACATTAAATAATGTTCAAACTGTAATCTCAATTGCGAAAAACAGTGTCTTCTACAGCAACCCAGGAGAATACAAAATGCCCCACTCAATCAGCAGCCCACCTGACCCAGTGGGCTGTTCCCAGAGATGATGAGTCCTACCAGAACCCTCAGAAAAGGGAAAAGCCTCCTTAGCTCCAGGTGGTTGGGACATGGTTCATTTTCCCTCCCACGTGTAGGAGTTAGCAGTAGTTAATACCCTGCAACCATACTGAGCTCCCAACCCTACAGAGAGAAAGGCACTTGTGGAGAGGGATTAATGCCCCATTTTGGGGCAAGATCCAGGCCATGAGGGCTGGCTGTTTCCCCTAATAACAGGCTGGCCAGTGAGCCCAGACTGCCCTGGCTCTTGACTGCTGCACACCCAGGTCAGGCCAGACCACCCCTACACCTCCAGCACAAGGCATGCCTCACATTTACTTCTCATCCTACTATTGCTTCCTGTGAGACCATTTTTTGGAAATGAGTACATTTTAGAACACTGAAGCAGCTTTGTAGATTTGTTGGAGGTCACTATACTGGAGGGCTGGAGAAGCATGTCCTTTCAGAGCAGGCCTCTGAATTCTGATCACATCATTCTAACTTAAGGGATGGGCAATTTTGTTTTAACTAGTTTATATTTCTTATGTATATGGATCTCTATGTTGACATTTCCAGAACTACCCTTCACACCTTTTAAGGGATAAATGCTTTCTGCTTTACTATGTGTACTGATTTTAATCAGATTGTCTGCTCTTGTCAGTAGTTCAGAAATTTCTGTTTGAAATCCCCTGAGAATTTATTTATTTACTTTCCAGTCTTAGGAGCCTGGTTTTATTTAATTAATGAATTTGTTCCAGCACATCTTTTAATTCCTGTGTTTGGCAAAATCTCTTCTATGTTACATAACAGGAGAAAATTTGGTATGTCTATTTTACCCTAAATTCTGTGTGGAAATGCTAATGCAAACAAGTAATTTACCTTCATTTCAGTGTCACTGTATTCTCATTAGTTTTCTTACTTTTCTACCAAATGGCCCACTGGACTTATAAAATGTCTTGCAGGCTTGCTGCTTCTTAATACTTGGAAAAATCTTATTTTCATGTCAGGCTATCTGCTCCTCAAATCCTCTGTCATCCTTCTAATCTCCACTGGGTATCTTAGCCACTGTGTTTTATCCCTTTTGACTTCACAAGTTATAATTCTACCTTCAGAAAAATACATGTTTGACTATACAGTCTTGGTGAACCTTCCTGCAGCCCTATGGCTTGTTTTTGCTTGTCAGAGTCCGTGTTTGTTTGGGATTATGCTTGCCTTCTGCTACCCTGTTATGGTTGCTCAAGTAGCCTCCATGCTGAGTCGAAGGATTTTAATTTCCTCACTTCTGACTTTAGGGTCTTTTTAACTAGCTTCCTCATTTTTTGTACAATCTCTCCCCTGAGGATGTTGAAGTTAATTATATTGTGGTCACTATTACTTAGTGGTTCAGCTTTACTTACTTTATAAACTAACTCCTGTGTATTACTTGAGAGGTTTTCTTGACTTAGTTCTTTATAGCTCTACGATTAAAACAACTAACATATGTATCAAAATATTTTTTAACATCCTACAGGACTAACTGGAAAGTCTAGAAAAAGGTGAGTACTTACAGGGGAATTAATAACAAGGACCAAGAGCATTAACCCTGCTGAAATACCACCCAGTCTTCATTAACTGTAAGAGCAGGACAAATCAGACCACATTTAACGACGGCTCCATTTAGAGGCAGCAGGACAGGAGCATACTGGTATCCCCACCTTATAATTTTAAATTATACCACAAAAGTGTCAGAACTAGACTCAAAAGAACATTTCCAGCAGGATGTTATCCCCATTTTAGAGAAAGGGAGCATATTTGCTGGCTTGCAGCACTGCCTAATTAAAATTTCTCTATTGAATTCAGAGGAGGTTGGTATTTGCTAGCTCATGGTATCACCTCATTATATCTTGATCATGTATAGTTGCAGTAATTACACAAATAAAATTGACTTTTTGTGAAGTATAAAGTAAGTGCCAGTGTTTAGGTAAGTGCACTTTGGATTGTGTTTGGTTTTCACCCCCCAAAATGTAATGGGATCATTAGAATCAAAAAACTAATTAAAGTAACACCTAGAAATAAAGCACCACTCTTTTTTTTCTTAAACAATGCCTTCAGGTTGAGAAGAAAACTCTCATGTACTGTGACACTGAAGAATAATGCTACATGTTTTTAAAAATTAAGTAAACTACAGACACCAACTATGACAATATAAAGACAATCCCCAAGTTAGTCAAGAATCCCTGAATTCTTAATATGACCAGGCTTCTTCCCCCACCAGGTACAGGACATCAGACACATCTTATTTGAACTTCTTGGACAAAAGGGGAGCACAAACAAGGACGGACAGATCTGGAACTTGCCCTAGTGTCAATCAGGGGTAACATTACTGATGTCTTCTGAACATCAAATCAGGGAAATCAGTAAAAGAAATTTGCAGACCATCAACTCCATTTTATATATTTAAGTTCAGAACAGCTACTGCCTGCCTAGCACTAGCTGTTGCCAGAAAGGTAAGATGGAATATCATGCTTCAGCAATCATATGGAATTACACTCATACAAAATGAGTATAAATTATATAAGACTCAGACCCCTACTATTCAATCACTGTTATGCTTTGAAGATTTAGAAATTTGAATATTTGATCAATTTTCTACATAGCAACATGGACTAAATCTTGATTTTAACATTATATAGTTCCATCTTGATATCAACACATTGTTTAAGCAAACAGCTTACATTACAGAAGTGCCATTTGATGTTTTCTTAATAACAATTTAAAAATAATAGCTTATGACAACATGTTGTCTGATGACAACTTAATAAGTAGTGAGCCATCAATAGTTATCATGTTCCCCCCATCCTATGGCAGAAAGGATAAGCGACTCCTCCTTAGAAGGGCAGTGAAGCTGACACTGCTTGTGGTCTTTTGATTTATGGTGATTGTAGTGATTACATTTGAAGCCTAGCTCAAAATAGGCTTTAATCTTATATAAAAAAGTTCTTTTAATTGCCACTAGAAACTCTGAAATTAGGATCCCATCAACTCTGTGAGATGGGGAAAACACAAAGAAAATAACACCGCCTACACCAATGCTTCACACCAAGATTTTATTATTCTTATTTCTAGAATGTGTGCAACAAAATATATCATCGTTTCAAATAATAAACAAAACCTACTTAGAAATACTGCATTTTATAAATTCCTTGTTCTTTTTCCAAATTCATTCACTTGTTCACACCTTCCTTTCTCACTTCTTTTATCTCTTTCTTTTTCCTTCCCTCCCTTTCATGCTCCTACCAGCTTAAGGCAGGCACTACTGTACAAGAGTTTAGTATCATCTGAAGTAAGTACTTCCCTCTGCTCCAACAACTTACGTCTTGCTGTTCTGGATTTCTCCTAAGAATCCTTGTTCTTCCAGGCTCATTAGTAACTTAGAGGGACTTGAATGTAGCAGTCTGATTTACATCAGTGATCTTATTCCTTTCAGCTCAGGAGGGTTATCTTTTCTGTGACAAAGGCTATCACAGATATGAATAACTATTTTCATACTGGGCTTTTTTTCGTCTAGCTGGAATCACACCATCATAGATTTTGCCTCATAAATCTGACTCCACTTTATAGAGCAATAACGGTAGTCAGCACTCTGCCATCACAGCAAGGTGAACAGAGAAGAGTAACTTAGGTCAGTTGCTTCTTTATTATTGGCAGATGAAATAGTGTCTTCAACAGCTTCAGAGCAAGAACCAGGCGGGGAGTGTTTGTGCTGGGGAGGCAGAGACAGACGATTTTTGCGACGTGCAAGGAGGGGTCTATAAGCCCCAGAGAAAAGCAAACCACTGAGTAGGCAACCTACTGTTATTACCTACCTAGTGTTAATTTAAAGCTGCTTGGGTGAAAATTTGCAGAATGAAAAATGTGTGAGACAGTATCAGGTAGCAAAAAACACAGGAGTTCTGCTAACTCTGGCAGACTGCAGGAAGAGGAGGATAAACACTGCAAAGCCTATTCCATCTACTTAGAACTGCATTAAAAGAAAATTTGGGATCAATGCTGCAGAACTTTGTCCCTTGGAAAGATGGGCAGCTCCTGCTTTCCAAAACATTTGAGTGTTTCTTTACCTTTCCTATGTTTTTCCTTAGTTCACCTTCTGGTGTCTTTGGTAACACACACAGGCATGTTCATGGTGAGCTGGATATATTTTGGGTGCAAAACTGCTGGTTTTGGCTGCAGAGTGCTCTGAGGCAAAGGTTAAGGTAAAAGCCTAATATGTTTATAACAGGAAAAATTTCTGAAGTTAGAGAAGGGCTGTTAGATGATACAGGCAAACAGATCCAGCAGGTGAGAACAAAAGTGATTATTATGGGGAAGACGCTGGCAGGAGACAGTGTAAAAATGGTCTCTGCACATGCCAAATGTGAAACAACCAACAAAATGTGCCCACTTTATTTTACTAAGCACTAACTTCCTGATGCCAAATTGGCTACTTCTCTCTTATGCAAACAGTGGAATCAGAAAACGGAAAAACCCCTTTTGTCTGACAGAAAAATCACTGCACAGTTAGAGACAAAACCCAGACAGTTCTCATAAACATTTTGCTAGTTTCCCCCTAAAATTAAATAACCAATTCTTGTTAATCATAAGAGATTCTGATGAGGAAGATGTCTGTTGAGAGACAGTAGCACAGGGAAATGTTTGCCATATTTAGATCTCCTTTTATTAAAAAACGAGGAGGCCATGTCAGGTCAATCATCTTGAGCTCTTTTCTTTAGGGGAATGACTCTCCAGCATGGCTCATTACATTAAAGGATTTCATGGGCCTGAGTTATAGCTATTGGTATAATCACAGGTATCAGAAATAAGAATAGTTATTTCTTATTTCTTTGTGAATGGAAAATGAAAAGGTCATTCAGTGTATGGTACTTCAAACACTTGAAAGGGAAGGTATTTTACTGCTTGCTTAGCTTTTATGAGGAAGCCTAGAGAGGGTAGAAGCAAGGACAGGTAGCCTGAGAGGAATACAGAGAAATTTTCTTAACAGCCAGCTATCAGGTTAGGAAAGCTAAACCCTGATAGAATAAGCTCTGGCCAGGGATGTCAGGGGCATCAAGAAAAGCCTCTATAGGTACATTGATAATAGCAAGAACAGGGGAAAAGTGGATCCTTTCCAGAAGGGGATGGGGGATCTGGCTACCCAGGACATGGAGAAGGCTGAGATGCTCAGTGGTGGTTTTGTCTTGATCTTCACAGGCACAGGTTCTGGGCACTCTGGCCACCCTGCAGAGGCAAGGAAGGGACTGGGAGAGTGAAGAACCACCAGCTGTGGGAGGAGATCAGGTTTGAGGCCATCTAAAGAACTTGAAGGTGCACAAGCTCGTGGGAACTGAGATACAGCCACAGGTGCTGAGAGAACTGGTGGATGATGTTGCTGGGTCACTACCCATTGTATCTCAGTAGTTAGGACAATCCAGCGATGTTCCCACTGATGGGAAGGCAGGATGATCAGTCTCACCTCTGTGCTGGGCAACATCATGGAGCAGACCTGGAAACTGTGCTGAGGCGTGTGGGAAATACGGTGATGATTGGTGACAGTCAACACGGAGCTCTGATCAGCGGCTCAGCTCGACCTCCAAGCAGAGCCCAGTGCCTGATCCCACAAAAGCTATTGTTCTAAAGCAGCATCTGTGGCTGAGAAAACACACTAATTTATTGGGGGCTGGGAGAGAATCCTACATATTTTCACATTCTTACACTCTTCCTTAAACATCTCCTGGTGTCCAGTTTTGGAGACAGAATACTTTTGATTTAAATCTTTGCTTATGTTCTTATAACAGAATTTTGGTAGGGATTTCCCTCTTTTTTTTTTTTTTTTTTTTTTAATGTTTTTTTCTGTATCTTCTAAAGATCCATTTTACCCTGTGCAATAACAGATTATAATTTCTCAACTTGTAACAGAAAACTAGTCACTATTTCCATCCATACAAATAGGTACACAGGCTGGTTTAAACATCTCTCTTGTTTCAGGGCATAAGTGAATGTCTCTGAGGGTAACCAGCTATCCTAACAATGCCTGATGAATCCCAGTCTGGGAGCATTAAGAACAGGCTTTTTTCTCAAGTAACATATGTGAACACTTCTGGAGGCTGTTTGCAATGACCTGATCCATAACTCATGAGGCTCATTGTTTGATAACAACAGGAATTACAAAATTAAGGTTGATGAAATAACTTCTGCTTCACATCTAAAATATATCTTTAATAAGCTTTTCATTGGTTTCTAACCATGGGTAGAGATTGTGATAATATTCATCCACTGAGAAATTAGGATAAAGGTACATGAACATTATAATCAATATTAGTCAGATAGCAGGATATTCTCTTCCAAGGCATAACCTTTTAGATGAAGCTTTACTATTGATCTCTAAAGTCAGCATTTTTCCCCTTGCCATTCCCATGGGCTGAAATGTAGCAGGGAGAATCTCCCCAGTAAATTCGGGTTACATTGTGCTTCAGCAGGATTGTCAGGGCGGAGCAGAAACAGTAACTGTGTTCTCATGTACATTTGTTGCTGTGGGTGTGTTACATATTAAAATACAGGCTCGGCCACATTCACCAAATCCATCCACAATATTAGACCTCTATTTCTGTGGTATTGAACTTAGACTCCCAGGTCAATCTGGAAGCATCCTAAGGCTTTCACCAAGCTTTTAATTCCTGGATTATTTTCTTCTGCCTGAAGTTTCCCTTCTGCTTCCCTTTTGTTTGCTATTAATGCTTCATCTCTTCTGGGAGGGTGATTCACAGTTAATCAGCTCATCTATTCTGAGCCACTCACACCCAGGGCTCGGTGGCCAGGCCAGCAGGCATTGCTGGAACCCCTGGCTCTCCTCGGGGGCTTTGCTGTCCCTGCTGCCCTGTCACTGGGACACAATTACATCAACCATTGGGCCAGCTGCAGACGTGGGGACCACCGACAATTGCAGAAAATGGGATTTGGGGTACCTAATGAGCAGCTTATTTACATAAACACACCAGGTAAAGCATGGGGAAAAAAAAGTGCTACAGCTTGGAGCATAAATTATTATTGGGCAGAGAGAAAAATTTCCTGCACTTGAACACGAACATCTACATCATGTTTAACACTTTTTCCCCCACTTTCTTTTCAACAGAAATATATAGTTTTCACAATTTGAATAAATATTTAAATATTCAGTGTCTGCTCAGTTGAGATTTTGAATGAATTCTCCTATTTTATAATAAACATTTGGGGAGGACAAGCATGTTCTGTACCCTGAATTCTGGGATATACCTGACTTTGCTTGCTTCATATATACAAAATACAGTTAGAAACACAGTACAAATTTTGTATTAGGTCTGTTTTATCCTTTAAGTAGAAGAAATTCTGGACACTCATCCTGTCCTCACCTTTCTGGTTTCCTCTGACTTAGCATTACCAGATTTACAAGGTCACACCTATTTTATTAGGCGTCTTTTAAACCAGAGCTTCCATAGACTGAATTCGCATGTTGCCAAACCCATTAAGTGCATCTTTTTTAGCAAGGACAGAACCTCACAATTTTCCATACACATGCCCATTTGTTTTTTATTAATTAAACTCCTCTTTATTAACTATGAATTTGAGGTAGGTAATCCTCTTCTTGAAATACACTATAAGATTATTTTTCAAATGTATTATCTCATGCTTATCACATGACCAACGTGAGTGTAATATCTCTTGCTCAAAAGTTCAGGCTTACACCTGCACGAGATCCTGGCTGGGAAACAGTTGATGAAGAGATACCAACATTAGGTTGCTGTTATAACTCTTCCCTGGGGTAGGAAAATACGCTCATTACAAATCAGTCACCTACAAAATAGATATTTCACCAAGACACATTTAAATGAAGTTGCCCAACACTATTTTTCCTTACATTTGATAGTTACCAGTCATTATCAGTTAATCCACCACCTCAGTTATCCAATCCAGTTCATGGAATTCACCTTTTATATCCTCTTTTCCCCAAACTGGGCTGAATGCATACTTCCCAACCACTCACTTTCTCTGGGAGAGGGTTTAAATTGCTCATTTGAATCACCCAGCCTTTGATTCTTTAGTATGTCCAGTCTAAAAACTATGAAGTATAAACCAGTCTACTACTCTTGTATACATGTCCCCATTAAATATTTACTACATCTGTTCATATTAATAAGTTTACTTTTAAATCTTTAAAAAGCTCACTACACAAAACAGACCAAAACTAAAACTCTGAGTCTGTAGCTCTACCTCTTTAATTTAACGTCAATCCATGTTCCGAAAAAGGAACACGTGATGAAATGTGAAAAATTCTGTTAGCCACTCCTAAAATGCTGGGAGTTTTCCACATTGTTACTTTACACTGCATCAGCATTGTATTTACCAGCTTCCTTTTTTTTTAACTCATTGCTGACCACAGAGTTTTTTTGCTTTTGCAACCGATTTTAACAATATTTCTATAAACTCACCACTGTTTGAGGGTTATATGTGCAACCCTCAGTGCACCAATATGTTTAAAGGGTTACAATATCCCTGTTTGGGCACAGTAACTTTGGTTACAAAGCTACTTTACATGGATACATGATTGAAGGAGACAGAGAACAGCACTATAGATCAGACAGTGACTCGGGGCTGGGGACAGGGATATCCACAGCACAGAACAAGCCAGGGCTGAATGCTGAGATCTGAGCTTACACGTGGTTCCCGTGGCAGAGGCTGTGGGTGGAACCTGTGGTGGAAGCACCTCATCTCAAGTACTCAAATTAGTACTAGAAACACTCCTCCTCATCTCCCCAAACATGTCTTTGACTTACTGTAACTGTGAATAAATCTCCCAGGACTCTTTGCATGGTGTTTAACATGTTTTAAATTTATTACTTGAGTGAGGGTGGTATGATTTTTCCTACCCAGGCTCTCTGGGGAGGAAACAGGATATTAAAGGATCTCAGATGGGATATACTCTCCCTCACATCTTTCTAGCTGACTAGGTACCTCAGCATTTGGGGTCCACAGTGATTTGCACTTTGTAGGCCTTTTAAAGACAAATTTTCAATTCTTTCATTCCTCACTATAGATCATCCCCAACTCTCAAGTTAAAAATTGCTACATGACACCAGAAATGCTCCAAACCTTCCTGAAAACTTCCTGTAAATCATGTTTAATGAAATAGTTGGGTACCTGTTTGTTCCTGTTTGTCAGCTCCAACACATGTTTCAAAAGCTGTCTATCTGCAATTTTTGAGTCAATGTTTTCAGCAGACTGCATTCAATTTCTGAGAAATCTCCCGTCCTTTTTATGACCTTGCTTGGCCTTTTGATTCTCTCTAGTCATGTTTTACTGTCTTTTCAGTGGCTTTGGTCTCTGTGCCCACAGTGCACGATGTTCTGCTAAGCTCTGCCAGAGAATCTCTCCCAGCTCCTCTCTGCCCTTTCCTTTGACTTCTGCAGTGCCTGGACATCGAGTACCTGTTCCTGCCTGGGACTGTGGCCTGTGCCCATGGGGACAGCTCCCCTCTGCACGGGTTTTCCAAGATGGGCAGTCCTGCTCCTCATCTGGCCTGGATATCCAGGATACCCAGGGCTCGGGATCGAGCTGGTGACGCTGTGTGGGCCCGTCAGTCCCAGCCCGGCCTTGCTGTTCGGTGTCACTCCAGTTTGCTCTTCAGCTGCTAATAGCGGTGGGTAGCTGAGGAGGCCTGAGGGGAGGGCGACCGGGATCCTGCCTCAATCTCCCTGAGGGGAACGCGGCCAGTCCTGCCTGAACCTCCCTGAGGGGAGCGCGGCCGGTCCTGCCTGAATCTCCCTGAGGGGAGCGCGGCCGGTCCTGCCTGAATCTCCCTGAGGAGAGAGGGTCCTGTCCCGCCTCAATCTCCCTGAGGAGAGCGGTGCCGGTCCCGTCTGAATCGCCCTGAGGAGAGCGGGGGCCCGTCCCGCCTGGATCTCCCTGAGGGGAGCGGGGCCCGTCCCGCCCGAATCGCCCTGAGGGGAGCGGAGCCCTGTGCCAGTTTCGGACACAGGAAGGACGAGGCAGACACAGAAGGTCAGGCAGGAAAGCTTTTATTTTAATTTTCTGACTTTATCTGTTTATACATTTTGATTAGAAGGCAACGGATTGGCTACACAGGTTGCCACCTTTCTTATCTGGTTGGTGAACATCAGCATCAATCATATTTCTCCACCCAGAGAAGAAATATGTAAACAAAATAGATAAGTTCTAAATATATACATAGTTTACATGAAGCTGCGTGAAAATCGCTACTACAAACTGCAAACACTGAAAAGCAGAAAAATTCAAAGCGACAGAGCCCGTCCCGCCTGAATCTCCCTGAGGGGAGCGGGCCCACTGGGCGTTGCCATTGCCGACCCCCGGCACTCCCGGCCGCAGCCGCAGAGACACAGGATGGGTCGGGTAGGAAGGGACCTTTTGGGCCATCTGGTCCAACCTTCCTGTCCAGTCACGAAAGCACATGGTAAAGGATTGTGTCCTGACGGTTCTGGAATATCCCCGGTGAGGGAGACTCCACACCTCTCAATCTGGTCACTGGACAATCTGTTCCAGTGCTCGGTCACTCGCACAGTGAAGAAATTCTCCCTCGTGTTCGGGTGGAACTTGCTGTACATCAGTTTCTACCCGCTGCCTGTTTTCCTGCGGCTCGGCATCACGAGCAGAGCCCGGTCCTTTCCCCGTTGGCTCCCTCAGACAGGGACACACGGCCGGCCCCGCCGCACTACAGCTCCCGGCAGCCCCAGCGCCGTGACTCGGCCGGGGCGCCGCGGCGCGGGCCGGGATGGAGTGAGGGGCGAGCGGCGGACAGAGCGCGGCCCTGCGGCCCCCG
>JBBMKD010000049.1:288801-311301 GCA_037834095.1 Argya squamiceps
CACAGCCCTGAGCAGGAGCCTTGCACAGCCCCGAGCAGGAGCCTTGCACATCCCTGAGCAGGAGCCTTCCACAGCCCTGAGCAGGAGCCTTGCACAGCCCTGAGCAGGAGCCTTGCACAGCCCTGAGCAGGGGCCTTGCACAGCCCTGAGCAGGGGCCTTGCACAGCCCTGAGCAGGAGCCTTGCACAGCCCTGAGCAGGGGCCTTGCACAGCCCTGAGCAGGAGCCTTCCATATCCAGGGAGTTCACCGGGGTGAGGTGTCCAGGCTTGCCAAGTGATGCATGGCAGGAGGACAAGGTACAGGCTGAATCAAGAGACATTCTAAGGGAATATGGGGAACCTGTTCACCATGAGGAGTCAAGTATTAGACCAGGTCACTAAAGAGATGTTGTGCATCTCCGTCCCTGGAGGTTTTAAAGACTGAAGTGCTTCAAAACCATGAAGAGCCTGGTCTCACCTCCTACCTGGCCTCTCTTTGAGCAGGAGGGTGGACTAGAGACCTCCTGAGGTCTCTTCCTGCCTCAATTATCCTATGATCCTAAGATTTGATTCATGAAAGTGTAAGCTTCAGGATCATCTGGGGAATATTTTGTACACTTAGTAAGGTACAAGGAGAAAAATTTCATTGAAACAGAAGAAGTTGAAAAAGCAAACATTGTTTTGTTCCAGTCCAGGCAGAACTTTGCCAAACCACAGCGAAATTTGTGAACTGAGAATGGAAATGATCACTGGATCAGCTTGCTGTGCTCTCACTGTCCTTTTCCCTCAGGACTGCTTAGAAAGAATGATCATCTGTGCTCAGCATTGTATATTTTTGGCACATAAAATCTTCGAACATTATACAATTCCAGCATTGAGTAGGATTTAAAGGTGTTTTTTTTGCTTTTCTTTGTTGAATTCATAGGTCTTACTTGGAAACTTACGCATTTTTCTCACTTAAGTAAATGTGATGTCCTTTTTTTGAGAACTGTGAGGCAAGATAGCTGCAACTCTGACTGACCACATGAAGATGAATATTTCTTATTAAAAATGTATTTCCTTAGGAGAAGACAACACCATACCATTTTCTTTTTTTGCCTAAGTGGAAGCTGGGAATTCCCCTTTCTGAGAGGACACGCATTTTTCCTGTTCTTTCTTTTATTGCCAACATACCTATAAAAGCTTTTCTTGTTGTCCTTGGTGTCCTTGGCCAGATTTACTTCTGGCAGGGCTTTAGCTTCCCTAACATGATGCCTGACTGTTGAAGCAGTTCCTCTGCATTCCTTCCAGGCCATGTTTCCCTGCTTGCGCCCTCTGGAAGCTGCCTGTTTGTGTTTAATTTGTCCAGGAGCTCCCTGTTCATCCTTTGAGGCCTCCTCTCCCCTGATTTCCTCTCTGTAGGGATGCATTGCTCCAGAGCCTGGAGCCTTCTCACCAAAAGTGAGAAGCTGCAAACTAGAATAGAAAGAGCAGAGTCTGTGTTTTTACAGTGACAGTACATGGAATTTGTCTAGTGAGAAATCTGTGTTGTGTGTGTCAGGTATAAGTATGTCATAGAGGAACTTTGCAAGTCTAATGCTTCTCACCAGCTCCACACATTAACTTTCAGAAAAAGAGGGGAAAATAGCCATGGTTTTATTGTAAAAATGAAATATTTTAGGGAAAATATTGGCTGAAAGTAAAACTAGTAAGTTTTGTGTCTCTGGTGCATGGTCTTCTCTCATGCATTGGAATTCGTACGTGATGTGGATCATTAAAAGCTTTTTATGAAATACTGCTATTTTACTGTATTTTTTTCCCTATTTTTAATCTTTGTGTAAAGGAAGGTAAAAGCATTTTGTAAGGTTGTGAGTTTTGTATTTGTTGTGGCACTCCATAATATTGAAACTTCACAGAAGCTGAAGTAGTAAATGACAAAGGACTTGTATTGTTTTTTTTACAGAAGATAACTGCTTAAGCTCACTTAAGCACTCCTGTATATCCGGTTCTATGCTATTGACACATTGTAGAAAAGTGCATTGCAACTGTTTCCTATGTTTTTAATCTCAGCCGGAAGATTGTTTTGTCTGAGTTTTTTTGAGATGCAGAAGTAGAAAGGATATCCTAGCAAATTTAGTTTAAATACCTTTATAAAGCAAGTGAAAGCTTACTACTTGTGAAATTTTTCTTTTAACTTTCAAAGCACTTTATGATCTTAAAACTGCTGCAGATCATTCATCAAAAATAGGATGTGACAAATTTAAGGCTGTTGCTGGACCTCAGCCAAAGATTCTCTCTTGTTAGAAAGGGCTGTGAGGAGAATTGTAGTCTGACTGTAAAACTGTTCGTATAGCAAAAGAGAATTTGTTAGTCTAAAGCAACCGATCAAAATAGTCTCTGAAGTAAGAGCATTTGAAAGTAAATGCTCACAAGAGTAAAACACCCCCTACACCCCTGTCTGGGAGGACGTACCAAGCTTTTGTGTGGGGTTTTTGTGTTCTTGCCAAAGCAGACATTATAAAAGTATGTCAAATCTGTAGCTTTACCATGTAGTGTGCCAAAAGGCCTTTCTCTCCAAGGACCTCATCTTTCATCTTTTTGTGAGTGTAGCATAAATTCTTGCTGTGTGTTCAAGGAAAAAGCTGAAATGGTTTAGTATAGCTAAAGGATTTCTTTCTGAGTGTTTTTTCAAAAACCGTGGTAAGTTAGAGGCCTAAACGCGACCGCATGGACAAAGTGTAAGTATGTTAGAGTTTAACAAATGTTCACTGGATTAGGAAAGGAAATGTAGTTTATGCTACTTCTTTTATGACAGAATTTAAAAGGTCTTGCTGTAAGACTCTCCATGTGCTTCTTTCTTTTCTCCAAAACATACCGCTAAGTTGAAAAGGGAGATGAATCTTAGAAGGAAACTATTAACTCTGAGGTAGTTTATCATTGTTTGAGTGAAAGGATGAAATTTGCATTTGAATTGGCTCCTAGAGTAGCATGTACTACTAATCTTGTTCCTACTAGAAGCTTGTGAGTAGTTTAAGTACTTCCTTCTTTACTTTTCATGTTCTAGCCTTGGGTTGTAATAGCTCTTTCCCTCCCTGCCCCCCTTCCCAGTAGATCACAAATGTATAACTTAAACTAATCGAAGTCTTTAACTCTACTGGGAGAAGTCACGATGTACTTGGGCCTCAAAATTATCCTACAGTCACTGTGGTTTCTGTGGTAGGACTGACACAGGTAGAGAGAACTAGCAGCTTTCTGTCTCTGTCAGACACAGCTTCTCCTTACCATTATCTTTTGTCATAGATTATAATGTTGCATAGCAGACCAGTGCCTCCTATCCTGATGAAGGATTTTCTTGCATATAAGCAAAGTTACTGGACAAGGATTAAGTTAAGAGTTGGTCATTCAAAGGTTTGTAAATCTTACCTGTGCCCCTCTCAGAGCAGCCTTTTTTTTTTTAAGATGAAAGCATTTTATTGGTTCCAATCTGCCCATTCTGTATTGAGAAATAGATAAAATGGTGAAGGTTTAGAAATATCAAACGAAGTGGAGAATTCAGGTTTCTTTCCATTAAATAAGGGCTTTCTGTATGGGCTGGAATTCCCATATCACGAGTTTTCCTATCCCATCTTTACAGTGGTGTACTGCGACACCAAACTTCCTAAAGCAGGATTGGAAAAGTAACCAAGCCTAAGTAGGTAGGTGGTATTTGGGAATTCTAATTCTCCTAAGCTGCTGCTTTGTTTTGCTGTTTCCATTTGACTGCTTTGCTTCTAAGTACAAACAAGGTGGAAGATGTTAACAAAGAGCTTGCTGGGACTGCAGTGTCCGGGTAAGTCAATAGCCCTGTTTGAGCTGTTTTCTATGAAGACAGTTCACAGTTTGGTTTTTGCAGCATAAATGGAATACAGAACTCAATTTGAGGAGAAACTCACCTTTTGAAAAAAATACCAGAATTTTGCAAGTGGTCACACATTTTATCTAACACATTTTTAGGCATGTTCTTATCTGATAGTAATAGATTTAATAACCTCCCAAACCAGTAATATCAAACCTAACTGAGTGTTTCTCCATTGCTGTGAGCTGTTTTGTGGGAAGAGAGTTCTTTGGCCTTTTTGCTTCATGCTTTAACTACTTGTGTCTACAGTCTTTCCTATTTCACAAGTATTTACTAATCTGCTGTATATTGCTATGCTGGCACTGTTTAACTAGACAGAAAAATTCAGCACAGAAAGTCTCACTCACAAGACTTTAAACTCTTTTGTTGATTTATATTTTTTTAAAGGAGCTTGACATCTTCATCAAGTTCACAGTGGGCCTGCTTTGTTTGCTTTCTCTTGAATGCTTGATAAGATTTTTCTTCTATTGTTTTGTGCAGCAAGGACAGAACTTGCCATGGCTGAGGTGGTTTTTTTGTAAATTCACAATATGGTCATTGTCTGCTGCTGAATAATTGTGACTGCTTTTTGTACAACCAGAACTAAGGCTTTGGCTGTGAACAGATTCCTTCTTAGCGTGAAAAGAGACTAATCCATGTAAATACAGCCCCAAAATAAAGCTTTACAGAAAAAGGGAAAGGCTGCTAAGCAGGAGGGCAGAGGTCAGCAATTTAACCTTTAACCTAACAAATAAGAAGCATGAAAGTTCCCGAATTGGTTTACAAAGGCAAGCTCCTGTGATCTGTCAGTTTTTCTTTTCATGATAGAGTTGGGTGAGAAAACTGACTGACAGCTAGTGCCTTTTTAACTGCAGGTTGGAATTAACTGCTAAACTGAAACTTTCTTAGGGAGGGTTTTTCTAGTGATTTGAACAAATTATTTTCATTCACTAGCTATGCTTAAGAGTTTTTCTTGAATTTATAGATGAATTTGAGTGGTTGTTCCTTGTAAAGAGTTCTTGAAAGGCTCAATTTAGATACCCAATACTACTGAAATATTTAAGATTTCAGCATTTGAGGTATTTTAGAATTTGGTGAAGCACTTGTTGCAATTAACTCTCTCTTACTGTGCTGCTTTAAGAGTAGGGCTGCCATGCCAGTAACTGCAAAGAGATTGTACTTTGAACAGAGTCCAAACGTTGATGTATAAGAGGGATGTGTATGTGTGACTTTATTTAAGGGAGTAGTTTTAACTTCAGTTCATTCTCAGTCATAAGCATTTCCAAGGTGGTTTGTTTTTTGGTTGTCCTCAATCACAACAGGCAATCTTGTTAATGAGTGTTAACTTCTGCTCAAAGCTCAGTGCATCTGCAATCAGCAGTTAAGCTAGATACAGACATTGCTGTAAAGAGCTCTCAATGCGAGTGTCATTCAGGTGAAAAAGGAACAAAGTAGTAATGACTTTAAAGGAGACCCCTGTAGATTTAAGAACAGCGGCTTTGGGTGGTTCCTTTCCCTGAAGTTAGCTCGGACCCCTAAAGTGACTGACTGGTCCATCCACAGTTGAGTGGTGCTTCCTATGAATGTTTTCAGTAGAAGCCCTGGGATTCAGAATTTGTGTCTGACTTTAGTCTGTTGTGTGTAGGTTGGCAGCTGTAGCCGAGCCCTACAAAGAGCTTTAGAGCACTTAACAGAGCAGTGCTTCAAGAGCAGCACGGGCAAGGCAAGTTTGGGGAAGTAAAAGATAAACTAGATCTATTTTTATTGCTGGCTCTTTTTGCTATGGGGAGTTCCTTGCGAGAAGAGAATGTAAACTGGAATTCAAAAAGAGGCTTGTCAGAGTGCCCAAGGCAGTACTGGGCTGCCTGCCTTTGGTGTGGTATTTTTTGTCATGAACAGAAAGTGACATCATGAGGTTTTCCTGTGGTTTTTTGTTGGTGTCGGTTTTTTTCTGTTTGGTTGCGGTTTGGGTGTTAGGTTTTTTATAAATTGAAATCAAGTTTAAAAGAGATGATTTGAGGTTAGAATATTATCAATTAAGTGTAAAATCAATGCAGGACTGTTGTTTTACTTCAGCAGCAGTTGTCAAAACCTAAGATCAAATCTAAATAAATCCTAAACTCCACCTTTTGTGCTACCAGAGACAATTTGCATTTTGCTCCTTCTGGGGCTAGCAAGTTTTGGTAAACCATTCATCACAATTCCAGATGCTGACAGATTTTCAGCTCCTGGGAAGATGGTTTTTATATATTTTTTAAAGATGAGAAGAGCTTTTTATATACTTTTTAATATTACTTATTTCATGGAAGAGTGAGATAGAAACCAAGGAAGTTGAACTTCACCATATTGAGGATGATAACCTTGGATAGAGGGATGGGAAGAGACAACTGATCCTGATAATCTGTTGTCTGGAATGGGTTATAGTCTGGAGAGTTTTTTCTGAACACTTTCCTGTCTGGAATTTCCACCATTAGAATTTGTGCTGGGATTTTAAGTGGTGGTGAAGGGAATTAGACCCACAATTCCCATTGCATTCTACAGGTGTTAACTCAATCCCATTTTTGGTTCCTTTGAAAAATTGTTTACTTTGAAACTATGTAGTTATGAATATAAATAGTGATAACATGACCTCTTCATGTTACCACGTATAAGGATCATCAATTGATCCTTACATTGTTACACCTCTTAAGTAAATAACTCTAATTTCTGTCTGTAAGATACTTTGGAGATCCTTGAGATCTTCTGTTCCAAAGATTCTAAGACCAGATTATCACTCTGTGGAGAAGCAGCTATCAAAAATACTTCGTGCAGACTCAAGGCAGGTGTGAAAACGTGACGACGGAATGGCTGATGGGCAGCACAGTATGGGCAGGGGCAGAGTCAGGTTGCTGGTGTTTCCTCTTGGTAAGATGTATATCTGACTGGGTGTTATTTCAATGGTGTGCTTTGTGTGGGTGTGAGTGTGGCACTGAGGGAGAGCAGACAAGCAGGGAAGGTCCAGGAGGGGAGGAGCAGCTCTGGTGGAGCAGAAGCTGGTACTGGCTGTAGGATGGGCTGTACATCTGTAGGACGGAGCTGCTTGGTGGGCAGGGCCGAGAAATCCTAATAAAACATGGCAGAGGAAAGGAAAAATGCAAAACCCCAACCCCAAAACACAACCCCTAAAACTTGCCTTGAAATAGGTCTGAAATTTTCTTCTGGAGTTGTGCCTCACTTGCATCTAAAGTAGTTTCTGGTTTTATCTGATACTTGTCTGTTGGTCATTGACTCAGTTTAATTTGAAGAGTTTATCAAACATGTAAAAAAGATTCATTAGGGTAAGTAACCCTCTCTTAAAGCTATAACCTCTGTCCACAAGTGCATTAACATTCATACTTTTTCTTATATATTTGCCACAAAATAATGTATTGATCTTATCTTACTCCATTTTATCTAGAGGTGATCCTGGTACACAGAAAAGTGTTATAAATATGCTTATTTTGCTTCATTGTGATTAAATTCCTTCTACACTAAAGAACAGGTTATATATGCCCTGTGTATTTGTGGCTTAAGGCCTCCTGTTTGTGATGATCCATCATCTTCTTTTGTACAGAGTACTGGTAAAAATTGTTTTTAGTTTGTGTTTGGGAAGATTTACTTGTAAATTATTTGTTAAAAATATCTACCAGTAGAGTATATCAAGATTGCATCAGTATTGTGTAATTAAAGATTCCTCTTTAAGGTATTTTCTTCTGGAAAGAGTTGGCATGTTAAAACAAAAGTGTGCAACTTTGTGTGTACCTTGGCAGTGTTCACCTACAAGAACAGATGTAGTGAATAAATAGAATTATTTAACTTGTTCAATACTTTATTCCTCAATGAACCATAGAGATAAAGAGTAGTAAAATCTCACAATTTGCCATTTCTATTGCATGGATGGCAAAAGTGTGTTTTGTTGCACTTAGAAATGCTAAATGTGGCATCCAGTAATACAGTAATTACAGCTTTTCATTTTGGTGTGTTTCTTGATTGCTTTGCTCTACCCCGGCCATGGGATTCTGTCCTTCACTAAGTCATCCTGAAACAATTCTGTATCTAGACTAAATCCTTAGAATGCAGTGGGTATCAGTCACATGGACAATTAAAATTAAGTATTGACATGTTTTTAAAATAGTCATACATCTCAATTTTGTTTATCTCAAAGTTTTAAAAACCTAATGACCTCATTGCAGCTCGACTATAATTACCATGTTTAAACTTCTATGCATTTTTTAGTTTAAACAGCCTTTGTGTTTTTTTAAACCAAAAGAAAATTAATGAGAAGAGACAAAGAGACATCAAAGAGGTTTTCCCTCTGATTGCAGTGTTAGAAGTTTTGCCTGAAAATAGGTTACATTTCTTCTGTTTTCAGCTGAATCCTCATTAACTTTACATTTTAATGATGTCCAGAGCAAATTATACGATTATGGTAGATGCCTTAAAGGGAAGCTTAAAGGACACCTTTTTAATGTTTGTTTCTTTATTGGTGGCAGTATTTGCACCAGTAGTATAAACAGCGCTAGACTGCTGAAAGTAATTCCAAAACATATCAAAAATATATTCCATTTTTGCCATATATGTAGTATGAATGTCTTAATTTAATATTTAACACAAATGGAGTATGTTATGGGGAGATCATCATCTTTGTAGAAGAAAAATGTAAATCAGATCCTTTGAAAGAGTTTACAAATTACTTGTGCATCTTCTATTCAGTTTTATTTATAATGATCAAGTAAAATGGAGACAGATGATTTAACAAAGTCTTGGAATTGTTCTGTTTTCTTGAACCTTCCATGGAGACAATGGTTGAAATGTTAATAAAGTGCTAGTTTGTATTTTTACAATGACAAAAAGCATTATTGGGGGAACTTGGTGGAAATTCAATTTAGTCTGTCTAAAGGAACTCTAATAACTGCAGTTCTGTGTTCTCATGTACTTGTCCTAAAAATTAAGATTGCATAATTAACTTTCTAGATGAAGAATTGTGTTACATCAAATGCAGCAACAAAACCTTGTATTCAGTGCACCTTGAACAGGGTTAACTGGAATTGGCAATGCCGGAATGGAATTTGGACAGTTCAGAGTGAAATACATCAATTCTGACTGTAGCTCAAGGAAAAGTTGGGGCCAAAGATCTTGTGAAAAGTGAGATCTTCTGTTTCCCTGTGCTGGCACTTGGTGTCTGTGCTTTATGAATAGAACCTTTGGTTTTCTTGTGCTGCACTTCAGTCAATGAATTTTTGGGACTTGGGATTATGACAAGGGGAAGGGAAGAAGTAGGAGCGTGCTGAAGTACAGGTGCAAGGTAGGACTCAGAATCCAGTTGACATAGTGAAATACTTCCATTTGTTTGAATTCTTCATCGCTGATTATGCACTGCTGTGTCTTGATGGAAGCATTTGACATGCCTATCATTAATAATCATTGGATAAAGCAGGAATTGTTAGACAAAAAAACCCCTAAGCTTAGCCTTTCCATTTCAGTATGATTTTACATCTTCTGTTTCCTGTTAATTTTCTGCAGAAACTCTCCAGAAATCTAAATTGTCATGATTGTCTGGGAGTTAAGGCAGACCCAGACTGCACATCCAGATTGGTGGGCTTTAGGTGGTATTGTGTTAGAAAATGGGTTTGGGTCTTTCAGAGGTTTGGCTCTTAGCAGGTGTGAAAACAGCTGTTGAGAGCTGTGGTTTAAGTTTCTAGTTAATCTTAAGGCTTTTAGCTTTGATGCCTGTTAATATAACTTTAGTTTGAAGATGGTATTGCCAAAGAAAATAAAGGCTGAGTTCAATTCCTTGCTTTTTCTCATCTTTATTTTATAATTATCAAAGAATTTGCAATCTTTAGTTGAGATGCAAAATAAAAACACTGATGAATAAACTCAGGAAGATACAAACTTTCTGACAGAAGGATGTGCATGTTATTTTTGTTTCCTTGGCAAGGAGGATTTTGTATAGAATCATATTAGCACTGAAAACATGGAATGTTCTTCCTGGTAACTTGTTCCCCAAGTATTTGCAGCGTGGCTGTTTCCAGCCGGTTATGTGTTAATGATAGTGCAGGGCTGAAGCATTCCAATCATTCATATGCCTGTCCTCCCTTTCTCATAAGGGTTTCTTTGCTCAGGGTTTTTGCCTTACTCCTTTTGCTTTGTTGTGGTCAATTCAGTCAGTATAATAGCAGAGACACTGGCTTTTTTTCTCCTTTTTTTTCTTTAATAAAGAGTTATGTTAGAGATATACTATAACAGAGATAAGAGCTATTTATGTCCTAAGCTATTGATTTTTAATTAATGTTGCCTGGGCTCATGCATGTTGGCAGAATTGCTAACAGCTTGTGGCATTTTTTAATTCACATCTTCTTTTTTGGTATTTTGACAGTGTCATTCATATCTCATGAAAAAGTACCTCGTCAGGTTAAATGTGTTAAAACACTGAGCAAAAAAAAAAAGGAGAGAATGGAACATAGGGCTGCCTAGAAACCTTGATCCATTGCCAAAGTATTTAAACAATTTAGTGTTTTGGTTTTCTAGCTCCAAGCTGCTTCTCAAATCCCTTGCTAATTAATCCAGTTAATTCTTTGTAGACTAACTGTATGCAGGGCTTTTTCTTGGGCCTCTATCGCTGAGAACCCTGTTTTGTTTGAAGCAAACCTAAGCTCTGTTATAAAGGTTGTAGTAATAACGTGAGTACTTGCAGATGTAAATACAGTGTTTTGAGCCTTTTTAAAAGGAGTTGTGTTTGTATGGGCAACTTCTAATTTAATCTTTCATGATTAAAAATTAAACATATATACATGTATAAAAAGATGGAGAGAACTTCGTCTTTAGTTTGGTCACTTAAGAAAAGGCTGTGGAGCCTCTGTGGAGCAATTATGGCATGGAGCTTTGGTGTTGTGCTACTAGAGTTAGTGAGGTATGTTTATTTTTCAACAAGTACATTGTGGTAAATGACATTAATTTCTGTTCTCAAAAAATGGTGTTTGGATGTAGCACAAGTAAGAGTTTAGCAAAAAGGAGAAGTTTATAAAATGACCTGTTGATGCTTGAAATTCTTCTGGTGGGAGTACAACAGCAATATGAATTCAGAGCTGGAAAAAGCAGCTGGGGAGCAGAGAGCTTAGAAACCCAATTCGACATGGAATGAGGTAATGAGAACAGAGTAGGTGCTGTTCAAGGTGTGCTGGTGTGTGATAGGAGCCACCCCAGCTCTTGAGCTTCCCTCTGGTTTGTCAGATTTGTGAGAACTGTTCCCCCAGCATCCCAGTCCCAGAGTCCAGGGGCAGCTGCAGCACCGCCTGCGCCACCCGCCTGTGCAGAGAGGTCCTTCCTACAAGGGGATTCAAGTTACAGTTTTACCTTACCTTTGGAATTGGTAGGGAAGGAAAAAGATTGTTTTCAGCAAATCTGCTGCTAAGGGTGACCAGATAGAAATGCATCTGCGAGGCTCTGAAAAGGGCTGAAAGTTTACTTGGGACTTTGTGGCTTCTTAAAGCTGGACAAGGGAAAGAGAAAGGAAATGAATGAAATTGCTGGGTTCATATATGCCTGATTTCCAGGGCTGCAGTGTGATTTTGAAATGTTCCTGCTCAGAACTGGACCACTCTGCTCTCTCAGGAGCATTTTGATAACTGGATGTATGTTCTCATACATCTTGGAAGTATCAAGTGTCTGAAAACATTTTTTGTGGTTAAAAATCCTTTTGATGCCCTTGCCTTTTCTACAGTAGTGAAAATGTTTTAAATTTTTTTAGTGAGATGATAGATTTCCTGTCTAGCTGCACTGAATATCAGTGAACTCTTTATCTAAACCAAATTTTTCTTCAAGCTGACAGCACTGCTTTAAACGTGCTAAACTTCCTTTCACAGAGACCTTCTTTTTGTTCCAGCATTGCACACAGTATAGTGAGCTTTGCTAATGGTAACTGAGAGCATTGCAGCCATGAGCTGGGTCAGTCCTGCAAGTGTCAATATATCCAAGGCTCTGTTGTGCTGCCTGATGCTGCCCAGTTAATGAACTTTCCTCCAAAAGAGAGAAGTCATTCTGAGCAGCTGAATGTGCAGGGATTTTGGTTTTTTTCGTCTCACGGTCATTAGCTCCATCAGATGTATTTTGCCATGTTAGGACCTCCTTCCCCTCACCCCCACCAAGTTTTGAGTGGTGTTCAAGAAGTTCAACTTCTGTCATCAACTTTTCTGACCCCGCAGAAATGTTTTGCTGGGGTGCATGTTGGATGCTTTTCTTGTTCGTACAAACTTTCCTCTCATTCAGTGCTTTAGTTGAAAGCTTTCATGGGACCTCAGTGATGCTGCAGCCTTAGGTGAGGCTCACTGTGACTGATCTCTGGTTTTTTTTGGTTTTTTAAACTGGGTTCCAGCTTACCTGTTCTTAAAGGTTTTTACTGTTTTACCATTTTGAAAGAATGGGCAGCACTAATAGGAGTGGTGAGTTGAGATGGGCATGTTGCATGGCTCAAGCTGAAACAAAAAGGTCAGGCTGAAGTACTGAAGGGTACAAGGCCAAGTTCTGAAGTGTCCCAATAAAATAACTAGTGCTCTCTCTTAGGTATGATCATTTAGTATGTAGACTTGCACACCTCAAAGCTCAGGAATGTGTTGGTGGCCGTGGAAACTCTTGGTCAGTTGTGTTTCATAGCCCGGGTGTCTGGGGTTGTCACTGCAGTGAGGGTGAAGCTCCAAGTGTGGCTGCACTGGAAAAGCTACAGCCAGAGCACCACTATGAAATCAGCTCCCCAGAAAGGCTCGTGAGGTTTGGCTGCCCTTTGTTGATGAGGGCATGGATGAGTCAGATTTATGGTGTGACAGATAAGCTGTATCTTACTGCACATGCCCAAAAGCATTTGTGGTGACATCTCACTGCAGGGACCAATGGAATTGTGGAGGAGGTTTTCAGTGTTTCATCTTTGATAGAATTGTTTTTGTTTCAGTGCCATACAAATCACTAAAGCATCCTGAGCTGAGCAGAGATGCACTAACAGAAGGCACCAAGCCCCAGCTGATGGTGCAGCTCTGTTTCCTCTGTGCTGGAGGTTCCCCTCAGGGAATTTGTGCAGTTGGGGACAGAGCAGTGTCTGGGAGCGGTGCTGCTCCACTGCAGTGACACATGGACACGTGGAGACTGGAAACAGTTGGAGACTATCAATATTGAGAGTATGAAAGTGGGGTCAGAGTTTGAAACGTTAGAAAGTTACATAGCTTGAGGCTTAGAAATCAGTATTCACTGTTGCATGTGTAACAAAGAAGGTTTCTCTCTGTAGTTCGGGCAATTATCCAGTTGCTCAAGAGAAGGGTTGTTGGTTTTCCTTTCTTAGTACAGCACTTCAAGAACTTACGGTTGGCTGCAGCACTTCTGTTCCACGTCCTTTTTCAGTCAGCTCACATTGAACCTGCTGTGGCAGTCCCTATTGCAGTGAATGCATTTCTGCAGTGCTTTATGTATTTCTCCGACAATATTGTCTGGCTGAAGTTATCGCGGTTGGTGAAATTTGGGAAGAAATTGAAAGAAAATTAAACAATTGTGAAATGTTCTCTAAGACAGAGAAAATATAGGTTATTACCAAATTTAAACGGCCAAACTATCATTAAAGCTAAGCCCCAAAATGACAAAAATAAAGCAGCTTGGAAAATGTTTATAAAACTCAAAGTATTTTCTAGTAATGAAAAGCCTGGAAGTGTGTTGGAAAATGCTTTTTGTTTTCATTAGCAATTCCTTTAGGTTTTGTAATGCAGTTGATTGATTGCCAAGGCCACATTGTGGTTTTAGACAAGTTCCTTTTAATACACCATTGCTAAAAAGCAATATGACATTAAAATGTTAATTCTGGTTTTCTTCAGAGCAACAACCAAGTTAAAAGTTACTTGGTTGACACAGGAAAGTAGAAAATTTAAGATTACATAAAAATTTCTCGTAAAATTAATTGATTAAGGATTTTTTAAAATGAAGGTGCTTAGTATGGTAATTAATACTGTTGGGTATTAATTCAGTTGGCCATAAGCTCTAATTTTATCAAATATAACTTTTATTTTTGCTGCTGTACAAAGTGAACTTAGAGAAATTGTTTTGGGTGCATATGCTTGGCCCTTGAGCAGAAGTAATAGTGTCAGGCCAGCAGGTAGACATTCAGAAGCCATCTGAAATACATGTCCTGTAAATATTAAAGAGGTGACTGTTTCTTGTAAAGCTGTCAAAGCTCTGGTTGCTGTGGACTTAGCCTGAGAATTTGCATGCTGAAAATCTAAGTTAACAGGTTTAGACAATCACTGCTTGTGTCTGGTATTGTTAAACTCTAGATGATGCACTAATTTGGATTAATTAATTAATCGGGATTAATTTTTGCTGCATGTTAGCCAAATGTGATAAAAGTCTTTTTATTTTTCTTTCTTTATTGCTTGTGAGACTTTTAGAAAAATCTTAGCTTGTAAATCCTGCCCTGCGTGGTATTGGGACTTCCAGACTGTCACATTTAAATCAGAGCCTGAAATATTAGTTAACCGGTCCTTTCATATTCCCAGGACAAGGAGGGCTTGCCAGCTGCTGTGGAAGTGGGGAGACTGTCACCAGGCAACTCCGCTGTCTCGGGGTATAAATACAAAGAGGCAGGAGAGAAACAAATTCAGTATTCATGGCCTGAGCACTTGAAACACATCTCTATTAAATTTATAGAGTGTCAAAAAGGTTATGAGAAAAAATACTCTGATCAAACACAAATAAATTAAAAAATTATTAAACCCCAAAAAAGCCTGCTTAAAGTAGCTTTTCCCATTCAACTTCTGCATTTAAACTCTTTTGTATAATTATTACAGGCAGCTTGTAAAATGTTTCAAAACACTTCGTATTTCATTTTGTAAGCCAGGCTCTGTGGATTTCTTGACCATTGAAGTACGACTTTACCTAATTATATTTTTTGCAAGTTTTAGCTGCTGTATAATTTGCCGACTAAAATTACAGGGGGAAAAAAAAGAATTAAAAATATAATCCATTCAAAATCTGCAGTTTGCAGGACTCCTGGAGTTTGGCCTCCATTTGCAGGAATACTACATTTCTGGGTTGGCTGAAGAACAGATGGTTATCAAGAGAAATATCCCCTTAAGTGCACAGTAAAGCAAACTCAAAAGATTCATCAACCGTGCTTTAATGTGGGCTCGAGGTATCACCAAAGTCATTAAGCAGTGCAGAGAAAAGATCTGAAGACTTCAAATGAAGATGGGAGAAACATGTAACAAACAGGACTGGAAATAAGTACTCATTTTGTCTTCTGCTTTTGATCGCTGTTATTTCAGTTTTAGCTCTATCCTGTGCATCCCCTTCTTATAGTTCTAGCTTTAGTTCTGTCACTATCAGCAGTTTAAAAATGAATCTGGACCAAAAGCTTCCTGCTCTTTGTAAAGAAATAATTCTGAGTTTGCTGATCACTGAAGACATCTTATGCTTTCCAATGTCTCCCTGCTCTTGACACTTTAAAATGTTAGCAATAGGCATTAATCTGCACCATTATACAACTGGGATTTGTAAAACCAATATCATGGTGTGGATGAAACAGAAGAACCTAAGGATTTCATAGGGAGATATTTCCCCAATTGTATTTCGTATTTTGAACACTCTTGCTTGTACCATAACTGTTTCCCAGTTTCCATTAAAAGAATTATTAAAGTTTTGATTCAAGCTGGCCCCATTCCATATGAGAGTCCGAGGGAGTAAATAATAGCAGCTAAAATGGAGCATGTTGCCTTAGAAGAGGGTCTGACTAAATGCTCTGCACGTGGCAAGCTGGGCAGTTCAGCAACTTGACGTGACACCGAATAATTGGTGAGGAAACCAATGGAGCCTCTTCTGTTTGTAAAAGGCAGTGAGTGTTTTTCCTGTCTTCTTATCCAACAAGTGAGTGTTGCTTCTGTTTATTTAACAGGATTGTAAAGTGAACCAAGACCCCTTTAGATGGAAAGTTGATTTGTCTGCTAGAAACAGTGAAATTCTTATATTTAACATTTATTCTGAGTGGCTCGTAAAGCTGCTGCTGGTCTTGTGCCTGCTCTGGAAAGCTGGTGTGAGGGGATCAGAAAGCCTGGTGTGCACCCCGGGTGTATGGACATAACTCTGACAACCTGTGCCAGTTTTTGTGTTGTTAGAGCTGTTACCTCTCTACATCTCTTCATTCTGGAGAGCTGTATTTGCCTTAAGTAAAAATCTGTGAGGAAATCTGTAGCTTAACCTGCTTTTTTTGGAAGGATTTTTTAAAAAACACATAAGATGTTGCTGAACGCTGCTGAGGAAAGTTTTGTTCCTCACTGCCCCTCTGGCTCTTGATGTGTTAATAATATAAAAACAATTATGGAAATCATAGTGATTTGCCTAATCTGTTCTGGTTTTCTCCCTTCCTTCCTGTTTCCTATGATGTATATTTTATACTGCCTTTGCTCTCAGTCTTTGCTGCTTTCACATCACTTTACTGAAGTCTGAACAGCATATTGTGTGTGAGTTACAGACCTTATATTATGTTTCTAGATTAAACTGTTGTGAAAAGCATTTTCATGTTACCAATGAGGTTTTTGGCACTTGCAGGGCAGACTTCCAAGTGTTCTGTTAAAGGGAGAGAGGCAAACTTGTGAGTCTGTTTTTTGTGCCATGGCTGTCCCGGCCTGTGCACAGCAGCTGATGCAGCAGTCCTGGCTGGTTCCCTCAGCTGTGCTTGTCAGGGGTGCACAGAGCCTTCAGGAGCTGCTGCTACTGCAGGGCCCTGCCCACCTGCTCAGGCCCAGCACAGGGTGCAGCCTGGGTCCTGGGACTGGGATATTTGCTTGCACTGTGATCTGTGAGGTGAAGGGGTTGGGCACAAACTCTTCCCCCGTGGGTTGTGTGTTTGAGTGGGGAGCCTGCTGTGGGTGCTGGCTGTGCTCAGAGACACCTCGGGTGGTGTTGGTCTCACACACTGTGGTGCTGGCAGTGGGCTTGTGTGACGGGGTGTAAGGCTTTCTTGTAGGATTTTCTTTTGCATCTTGGTTGTTTTCTGACTTGAACACTCTTAGAATAAAGTGCACTGTAAAAAGAAAAGGTTGAAGGCTTAAAGCTGCATATTAAATAAAACCAGAAATTTTTATTCCATATGTATTTTATGCCAGGACTTGTTCTGAGGTTTCGTGTTTGTCTTCTTGTGTGTGTGTAGGATTTTTCTTTCCCACATTTTCTCCACCTATCCCCGCCTTTCCCCTCCTCCCCTGCTTCCCCCTCTCCGAGATGGGATCTGCAGGCTGAGCTGCAGCAGGTTAGGGGCAAGCAGGAGTGTTTGACTGTGCTGAGTGCAGGACACCAAGAAGTTTGCAGAGGTTTGGAAAGAAGTTTGCATTGCTTTTTAGTTGTGCTGCATAAGGATGAGAATGTGTAGTGGGTGTTGAAATTTAAATTTGCTCTGAATGGAATTCCAGTTAATTTTAGAGGGGTCGCAGCTGTAAGGACCTTAAAGAAGTGAATGAGGTAAATAATAAGTTAGGAGAAAAACTGAAGTGCTTTTCACTGTATTTTTTAAATTGAGATTGAAATTAATTATTTGTAGCCAATATGGATTAAATTGGCTGACTTTTATCAGAAGAAGCAAATGTGTATATATTGGGTTTGCATGGTTTACTCTGGGAAGTATTTTCTGATAATTTTTTGAAAACTTCCCTGGTCTTATAATTTGCATACAATTCAAATACAGACCAGTTTGTGCAGTGCTGTTTGCAGAAGTAACTAAGCATGTGTCTTTTAAAGGCAAAACTCCTCACTTTATGACGTAAGAAAAGTTGTGAGTAAAAGAGCAGCACAGTTACACTAATATGCCATTGTAGCATGTTCCCATCCTGTCATCTGGAAAATTAAATCAGGTTCCAGCATGGATTAACATCCAGACTTGTGTGGAGGGGAAGGTACTGTCTTAAATGCCATGAAATTGAACAATGGGATTATACAGTTCACAGCTAATTTCAATATTCTGCTGTATTGGCTTTTTGTTGGACAAGATTCTGTGAGGAGAGGCAGGGATAGCTTTTGGAACTTGGAAACCTTCACATATTTAATGAAATACTAATGATAATAGCTGGAATATGGTTGAGTAATTAATGCAGTGCTCTACGTAATGTGCACAGATGTGATGTGGAATCTCCACTTCCAGAGGGAGAAAGTGGGTGTGTTAGCCAGGAGAAGTGCAGTCAGCCAGCGTGGAATCAGAGTTAGCCCTTTGGTGAGGGGAAATGCTGCTGTGACCGTGCAGAACAGCCTCGCTCTGCTGTCCCTGACAACGAGCCCTGTCCAGAACAACCCCCGCGATGTTCCTGTGGGAAGTCATTCAGCCGGGTCCCTCGGAAGCACCTCTCAAAATAGCTGTAAGGGAGCTGCTGCAGAAATAGCCACAGAGCCTATTTCATACGGGGTTTTCCAGCCCACCCCTCCCGGGACAGGCTGTCCCTGGGGAGAACCAAGGGCTGCTGGAGCTCCAGGTCTTTGGCCAGCTGAGATTTCGGGCCAGCAGCTGCTTTGTGTGGAGCTGTACCCTCTGGGAAGAGAGATTCTAATGGTGCATGTCAGGTTGGTGAGTGAGCCCACGCTGGCTTCACTGAACTCACCCATGGGTCTTAGGAAATTGATACAAAGTGCTATTGGTTAATAGTGTAAGCATTAGGAATAAAATCGGCTTCTTTTCTTGGTACCAGCAGTTTGTGACATATGTGTAGTTCATTGCACTTGTGTCCCTACAAGAAGGGGAGATTGGAGATGGGATGGTATACTTTAGCTTTATTTTGGAATGTTATTGCTTGTATTCTTTCTGCTTTACACTTGCAATTTACAGTTTCCAGTGTTGTATTTCGGCATGTATTTATATTAATGGATGGCTGTTTTCCAGGGAGCTTTGTTAGCACTTGCTTTAGGCAGAAACTGTGTGGGTCTTGTCATCTTTGTGAGCTTAAACTACAAAACCAGTCATAAGGAAAGATGGATAGGAGATACTAGGTTACCAACAACAGAAAAGTTCAGCATGTAGCACAATCTGAATTCTTGTTTTGGGGTTTGGGACAAGTTTAGTTTGAGAAGCATCTCCATAATTCCTGTGACTTTCTCCTTTTGGGAGTGAACCTGTACTGTGTTTGTTCCTGGTTTCCAAGGTCTCCTCCTGCTCTCAGCTGAGCTTTCAGAGCTCTGTTAAATTAGTGGTGACTGCAAAGCTTCAGCTCAGTGCTCTGCTGTAGCTGGGCAAGAGGTTGGTAGGGATTTCAGCCTGGCTCTTCCCTTGTTCTGATGTCAGCAAATAGATTCCACTCTCCTGAACTTGAAAAAAGTATTTTACATGTGTTTACTTTGCATCATTTCACTCGAAAGCCTGTTAAGTACCTGGAATAACAGCGTTCCCAATGTTTTGAGTTGCAAAGGGCTTTCTTTGCTGTCTACAACTACAATGGAGCTGCATCTAACTGTTTGCATGCGCTGTGCAAAACAAATTACTGCGAGTAAAAGTGTTTGAAGTTCCCAAGTTACTTTAGTTTTACAGGCAGAGTTGACAGTCAGTTCTGTTCATGTGTTTACCAAGTATTTCACACTAGTGCTGAAACAGTTTTCGCTGGGACTCGTGGTGCTGATTAAAGCTGATTCCTGGGTGCTGGCTTGGCCGGTGTCTGTGTGTTTGACTGTTTTCTTTTGTTCAGAATAATTCAGATACCAAGTTTGTTGTGATTTTTGTGTGCCTCGTGCTTATGCCTTCCGGAGAGAGCCTGGCTGTACTGAATGTACAGTGTTTGGTGTAGATACATTTCATAAAGTCATGTGTCTTGAGGGCCACTATTGTACATATTTATGTCAGTCCTCTTGGTGTAGTGAGGGTGGGCCGGCTTCCTGAAACTTCATGGCATGAGCGTGTAGAATTTAAATATACTTCTATTGTGTGTCTATGTGTAGGTAGGTATAGTTGAAAACACCTTTCAAATGCACACTGGGTTAACAGTGAAGAATGGATGCAGTGATGAAAGCTGTAAGAGGTGAAGTAGTTTTTTTCCCCCTGTGACCAGCGTAGTGTTTTCCAAATAAAGATACAGAAAGTTTAGTAAATATTCCTGGACCATTTAAAAGGTGAAGTGATGGAGCTGACGCAATCTTAAATAGAAAGGACGTGTAAAAACGTGAGGACCTGTGGCTGCCAGGCATACCTAGAGTGGATTTCTTACCTGGAGGGTTCCAGCTTGTCTGGATTAGCCATCCTGATGCTGTTGTGAGATGTGTCATCCCAAGTGGCCTGTGGACAAGCTGGATCCCTGTGTCACACGGGCATGTGACACAGGGCAGCTCCCTCAGGTGGGGCCACAGGGGCACTAAAGGGGCTGTGTTTGCTCAGGGTGAGCTCAGCTGTGTGAACGCTGGAGCCTCACAAAGCCCTGCACACACCTCTGCCTCTGGGCCAGGAGCTGAGATGGGGCTCTCAGGCTCCACAGAAATACACTCCAGTGCATTTGTCTGGGCTGTCCTTCATGGCAGGGAGCTCCAGGAACACAGAAGGGCTTTCAAGATGCTAAGAAAACAGGAAAAATACATGTTTACACACACACACAATTACTTTGTATGGCTAATCTGTTTTGTTGGATTTTTCAAGAATGAGAATGCGGTTTGCCATCTATGGACAAATGTGTTTAGAGCAAACACACTTTGGATTTATGTCAAATCGAGTTCATTTCTCAAAAAAATGGTAAATGATAGAATGTTGTGTGTGGCAGTATGTGTATAGATATTTATATTAAGTTTCAGAGCAATGGATCAATAGAAGAGGCGGGAGGAATGTGGGTATCATGTTCAGACACCATTACAGATGTCTGCAGCAATACAAATTTATTTCTTGCATTGATTTGGGTTTTTTTTCTTTGAAATTCTGAATTGCCCTCTAATAATGAATTTAAAATTTATTTAAAAATATGCATCCTAGTAAGTGTGCCATAGTTTCATTTTACCAGTGATGCTGTACTTGCTGTGCTGAAGTGTGAAGCCCTACTGTCCTGTTAATGGCTAACTGTGTGCAGAGGGGGCCCATGTCAGCACAACTGGTCACGTCTTTTTGTGCCTGTGGGCACTTTGCTCACTTACCTGCGTGTAGACTGAAGAATTTTTAAAGTTAGGCTTTAAAAGGAGATCCCTTGCTATCTGTTTCTGACCTGCTGTGGTAATGTAGATATGTGTACATCCAGTTTGATATACTGTATATGTATCACGGTGAAATGTTAACACCAAGCATCTGAGTGTCTGATAATGCAAAGCAGGAAAGTTTGTTAAGGCCCAGGCTGTTGGATTTCTCATGTGGAAAGAGCACACCTTGAAAAGGAGTCTGCACCTGCTGGCAGTGGAATCACCATGGCTGAACTCACGCGGCTCTGGGCTCCAGGGCTGTGCCACAGCAGGGGAGGTGCCTGTGCCACCCTGAGCTGGGTGTGGGTGCCAGCCCCAGCCTGGCACTGAGGGGCAATGCTGCCCTGGTACTGTGCGTCTCTTCATGCACTGCGCTTGGTTTTCAGCTCTTGCCCGGTTGTTATGTTTGGGTTTTGTAATTAAAAAATTATCTTTGTAGAATGGAATGTGGCCTTCTCCGATGTATTCCTTTGAAAAATGGATGGCTTTGAAGAGATCTGTTTTAAATAGGTTGTTGTATAAATAATTTCAATCATGATATTCTGTTGTTTTATGAACATCTCTAATTAAATTTAAGATAACTTCTCAGGGAATACTACCATATTATTTATTCTGACAGCCAAAGGAATAAGGACGTTGCATCAGTCTTGAATGCCTACTCTGAAGTGTTTCACACTTGTTTTCCTGATGAGAGAGGTTCCAGAGCTGTGCTAATTGCCTCTTTCAAATTCTGGATAAATATTTTTGGGTTTCTAGGGAGCATACTTTAACATAAGTATAAAGTAATTTTGAGGGATTTGTAAGCTGGTATCACTGAAAATTGTCTGTGGAGATAAATTAGCACAGTACCTAGAGCTGGCAAAACTGGTTGTTGTCTGATTTTAACCAAAATGAAGTGCATTGGGTAACCATTTCCTGGTGACAGGACCAGGTGGCAAACCGCAGGAGGAAAGATATTGCCCAAGTACCAGCTTAAAGTTCAGCCTAGCACCAGGCCTTCTCTTAAAAAGTAATTCATATTTATATATATATATATATATGTGTGTGTGTGTGTGTGTGTGTGTGTGTGTGTACACACACACAGACATTTCTGGTTTCATGTGTTTTGTGTGTGTTTTATGTACAGTTTTTTTCTGTCTGGAGGAGGGTAAAGGGAGAGCCTTGAAAAGTCCTTCCCTGCTCTTATCAGCATAGCAGCCTCAGCTGCCCTCCTTGGATCCCCTGCCAGGGTTGCTATCATCTTCTGATCAAATATTAATGTGTGATTCTCTGCTTGCTCACTAATCCAAAGCCAATTAATATTATCTGTCAATTATTTACAGATCCTGAGGTGCGGAGGCAATTCCCAGAGGGCTACAGTGACCAGGTTTGGAATGCGTAATTAATTTTTTACATGACAAAATTTATTTCAGGGTTGTTCAACATATTATTGCTGCTCTTTTTACTGAAAGAGATAAATGCATTCTTAGAAAGAAAAAGAAGCTGTAATTAGAAGCAGAAGG
>JBBMKD010000049.1:313801-330498 GCA_037834095.1 Argya squamiceps
TCTTACTGTTTCATGAAAAATGTAATCTGAAATGTAAATAAGGGGTTTGATACAAAGTCAGGAAGTAATGAGCAGGCCAGCCACATTGCAGGAATTTTGATTGTAATTACTGACAAAGTGAATTCTGCGTGTCCTGATTTTTTTCCCTCAAGTTGTCTTTGACATGTTCAGACCACAATGACATCTACGGTTTAAATCTGTTAAATAACTGTATAAAGGAATATTTTATAGAAAATGTCATAGACAAGGTAACTGAGGAGCCTTACCAAGGGGAGAAAATGCTAATGATTGCTCCAGGCCTCTTGAAATGTGTAAAATGGGGTTTTTTTGAATGGCAGGAGGGGCACTGGAGTAGTCTTGAGATACATTTTTAAATATGAGACTGTTTTAACTTGTTGGGCTGTTTTATAATAGCTTTTAAGAACAAAATGTATATGTGTGTGTTCGTGGTTTTACCTGGCATGAAATCAGTAATTGTTGGTATTATAAGCAACAGTTTTCCAGTGCTGGATTTTTAGCATGACCTCAGAATTTAAACCAGATGAGAACTCTTAGTTTTTCTTTATAAAATGCAGTCACTGTAGATAGAAGTATCCTTTCAAAAACCAGAAAAATCCTTCTGTGTGGCTGTATTTTCTGGTTTGGGCTCCTAATAAAAAGTTAGTAATGGAGTTACTGTTTTGTAGGTGGAATCCTGTGCTGTTGGGATATTGTAAACTCCATCCCTGTCAGGTCACCAGGTGAATTTTGGCTGTCCACTGTTTTGAAGATTAATCCCAAGATTAACAGCTCTCCTAGGTTAATTTAAAGACAAGGAAGTTTGCAGCAAAGATATAAACTTCTATCAGAAACAATACAGCAAATAGTTGTTGTAGAAATATATAGAAATAGGAAGTATTAAAACAATCAATGGAAGGTGTAGAAGGAATTACACAACCTTGGAAAATGCAGTACCTTTTAAAATACTTTTTTCTTTCGAGCAGTGCATCATTTGGTTCCTGACTGTTTTAATCTTTATAGCTCATCTGGAAAGGAAAGGAGAAATGCTGTTGTGATGGCTGCTGTTTGTGAGCTGCTCTCAGTGGTATGATGGCTTGTCTGTAATTTGATGAACTATTGTACGTTCAGTTAATTACTCCAGGAATGACTGAGGTATGCGTGCTTGCAAGCTGGTACTTATGCAGATTGCTACTTCTATTCTGCTGGTAATTTTTCTTTCCACTGGCATTGAAACAGAGTTTATAACGAAACCAACAATCTTTATACATTTATAGATAAACTATAAAACTTTTATGGCAGTCTTTATATAGAAACTAATGGTCTTTCTAGTACAGAGTCTATGAGCATTGTGCAAACACTACACGCAGGGAAAAATAAAAGGCACTTTCTTTGTGTCATTGAGAGTTGTGTGATTGGAGAGTCGTTACACAGTGCTGGCCACTAATGGAGCATAAACCCCCTGGCTTGGAAAGTCTGTGTGCACTAAGGGGAGCTTGAACAGGGATGATTATAATCCAATTGGATATTTCTGAATTGCACATAATATTCTGAGCATAAACTTCTTACCTTACAGGATGCATACACAGTGTGATAAAACCTGTCTTAAGAGTAATTTAAAATAAGAGCTGTCCTTTCCAGGTGCAGATGAAGAAGTTGGGTGGGAAAGGCTGAGCAGTTAGTAATTTAGAAAATGTAGAAAAGTGGTTCTGGTGTTTTTTGTCTTTAAGCTGGTGGTTGGAGTAGCTGCTACACATGATCCTATCTGGGAAAGAGCTGAGGTGGAAATGTTGGGTTTCCCGTTTGTGCATCATTGATAGTGTTGATTGAATGTCTTTCCATTTATGATATGTGTCTCAAAAGTTATGGTGCAGGGCAGGAGTGGTAAAAGTGCAGAAAGCAAATAGTAATTAACTGCCAATTAATGTTTTGAAGGAGCTCAGGAGGTTGCTTGATTTTAGCCTGAGAGTACCTCAGGTTGGACTCTGGAGTCTGTCTGTGAAAACCACACTAAAAGCCAGTGTCCAGAAGTCAGAAGAATTCTGAATAGAAATAGAGGAATAATTGGGTTCAACTGTGAGGAAGTGTTTCCAAGCCACTTTCTAAACCATTTCAGTTCTCTTTCATGAAAATTTTGAATCAATATTGGAAATTTGCTAAACACAATTTGATTTCACTACAGATGATTCAGCGAGTGCAGATATTACTGGCTACAATCGTATGGCCTTTGTTATACAAGAGGTCAGACCAGATGATCATAATGGTCCCTTCTGGTCTTAAAAATCTGTGAATATATGAATAATTTAAAACCTGTCCTGCAAACCCTTATTCGTTGAGGTGGTGATATTAAAATCCTGTGGGACTGCTTGTGTGAGTAAAGGTTGTGGGATCAGGCCTAGAGTGAGCAATCATTATCACTTTTGTTTAAATTTATTGATAAAGGTATAAAATATTCACTGCAGGTAAAGCTGGGTTTCTTTAAAATGGGAGATGCTTCAGCAGTATTATTCTACTTGCATTTGGTGAGCCAGTCAGTAGCAAAACAGTTTTAGAAGTTTTCTTGTACCAGGCTCCTGAACAATTCAGTTTTATACTGGTGCTATTGATCGATTCATAAACTATTGCAAAACTACTGTTGACTTTCAATATGTAGAAAGCATCTTTGTTTTGTTTAAGAGGAATATGAAATAACATTCAAGGTCCTGCCAGTGGGAGCTTGGGCACGTTGAAGTACAGCCACCTCATCTCCCTGTACATAAAGCTCCTCCTTGCTCTGACTGCTGGTGGTGGTGTTTGCATGGGCAGGAATTGGGAAGTGCTGGCCCTTGCAAAGGAGGATGTGTTGGTGATTGATAGATGACACTCATTGATATCCACACACTCCAACCTTCCCGTGTGTCTGGACAGCAGCATGGAGCTGGTGGCATGTTAAAGAGACAAACTGGGCATTACCCTCGTTAAACCAGGGAAGTCCAAAGTTCTTTGCTTCACACTTGGAAAACTTCAGATTCTGAGTTTGGTCATCTTTGGTCACATCAGCTCTCCTTTCTTCAAGTAAAAGCCACTTTCCAGGGCTAATGAATCCTTTTATAGCTCTCAGGTTTTGACCACAATTCTCTCTAACATATTCTTGTATTTGAAAGTCTGAAAGTTGTAGAAATGCTGATAAACTTGAAAAGCTTTATCCTCTTATAACCTTCAGTTGTCTGAGGTGATCACTGACTCCATCTCATCTCTGCAAAATATGTTAGAAAAGTTCTTCTTGCCCTGTGGGCAGGAGTGTCCTCATCATACTCATCATTTTAATCTTTGTTCTTTAGGGGATTCTCAAACAGGTGCGGTGGGAATACGAGCCTGAGAAACAGGGCCTTGGGAAGTTTCAAAGTCGGTCAGCTGTTGCCCCCTTTGGGATGGTTGTTTAGTTTTGTTACACTTCCTCCCTGCAACAGTCAGCTATTACCTGGCTGAGGGAGGTGTTAAATAACCTCCTTGTGGCAGCTTCAGACACCAGAGAGGAGCATCTTTGGCACAGCGGTTGGGCACTGTGGGAAGGCGAGGGCAGGGGTTGTAGCAGCTGCTGGGATTTGAGAATACTGTGACAGCTGCACCCTTAGCAGCCAGGCTTCATTTCCAGGTAACAGCTCTCAAAGTGTTGTTCTGTTTTCTTCCAAGTCCGCTGGCCCTGATGGGCCTGGTTCCCTCAGTACTCATCAGGAATTGGGTGTTTGCTCCGTTGTGGGTTTGGATTCCCAGTCTGGAGCTTACTCCTGCTGAGGGTGTCACTGATGGGGATTTATGGTATGAAATGACAAAGGAAATTCAGGATTCTCTTTGGTAACCAGTGCAGGAAGAAACTGAAGTCTAGTGTTAACTCTCATAGTTTTTAATGCTTTGAGTTTCCATAAAAGACCTTTTCAGTGAAAATACTTAGTTTTGCAGTGAGAGATGGTAGAATTTCTGTAATTTGGAAATGGCAGAAACGTGATTCCAGAGACCTCCTGTGCACAGAGGCAGAGCTTGGTGACCAATCCTTACCTTGTCCTCATACATAGAATTTTGCTCTTGGCTTCAAAGTGTTCCAACATTGCAAGTTTCTGCACATTGTTTTTCTTGAGCAAGAGATGGGAGTTGATTTTTAATGATATTTACTATTTGTTGAACTAAATAGTTTTTTGGTTTTTGTTTTGCTTTTTTTCTGGTTGTTTGTTGATAACATCCTAGGGATTAATTTTTCCTGTAATTCAATTTCCCATCTGTTGTGCCTGGATGTGGCAGAAGTGTACATGAAAATTTGCACCCAGCTAGAAGAGATTATAATCTTTAAAAAAGTCAAAACTGTTTGTGGGTTTTTTTCCCTACCTTATGAAAAATTAATCTCCTGTTGGGATTGAACTACAGTGCAGATTATTAAAGGTGTAACGTAGTTACATGGATGGGATTTGATTTAGGTTTTAATTTTGGTTTGGAGCTCTGGCCCTTCTCTTTTAACATATTATATTAGTGAGAATGAATTCCTGTGGTTTGCATTATCTGTAGCAAAGATCAAATCTGGTTGTGTATATGAGTGAAAATCTGATCTGAACAGTGCAGTCCCGATAGTCTCCTGTGGTGATAAAGTTTGTATTTGACAAGCAGAGCTGTTTCTCGGGTGCTGTGGCTGGCAGTGCTCCCCGGTATTTCCTTGCTGTGTTTTGGGGGGCTGCACAGTGCACGGGGCAGTGCTGATTAGCAAGGCCTCATCCTGCCCAGTTATGTAAACAGAGCATTTCTTTCCTGCACGTCTTGTTAACTCTCTGCTGCAGACCTTTATTGGTGCTTCTTCAATAATTTGTTTAAACTATGCAGTACAGATTCCTTATTTTAGCACTAAGACTTACAAAGGCTTCTTTTAGCAGCCTTTAATTTCGTACTTATGTCTGTGACATAGCCTGTGGCTGTGATCTCTGCTGTGAATATGCAGTTGTTTTGGGATGAAAGCAGAAGGCAGCTGGAAACTCAGTAGCTACATCTAGCTGTCTACCTAGAGAAGGCCTTGATTTCAAGTTTATCTAAACAAGCTCGACTAATCCCAACTATCTGGGGGGATCCACTGTCAAAACAAGCAGCATGGCCCTAAGGCAAACACAACCATACAGAAATGAAGGCTGGGACTTCCAATACTCCGATGACTGCATACTGGAGGCTTTTTTTCCTGAAAAGAGAGTAAGAGAGGTACAATTTGCATAATGCCTTTTCATCAGGAACTTTTGGAAAGCTGACAGAGGTCCAGCTTATAGCGCTGTAGCCACAATACAGAGTCTATAGGAGAATCCTTGAATGACCTGACCATATTGAAAGGAAAAATGAAAGCATCGAAGTATAGCCAAGTGAGTGTGGAAAAGAGGGCTGGTGCATTGTCTAACATCTGCTCTACTTCTCGTTAGTTTTGTTCTTTGGTATTCTATGTGGACTTTGGAGAAACCTAAGACAGCCTAACATGAATCCTATAATCTTCCTTCTGAATATTTATGTAGTGTGCCAGCCTCTAAGCTGTCCTTTGCATCTTCCTACTTCCCCCTCATTTTCATGCTCTCAAATGAGGCCAACATTTCAAAAGCTAAATAAATGTTTGTGAATGTTTATAAAAGATTTGCATAAATTTGTCCTTGTTTGACAAAGATCACTTTTTTCTTATGCCAGTTCTGAAATATTTTAAAGGTTTCAGTGCTTGTCTTGACAACAAAGTCCTGCCTCAGAGAACAATGATTGCTGATTAAGTGGGTATGTGCTCGGAGCTGAATAGAGCGATGGAGACGACGGCTGAAAGGGCCACTCATCTTAAGCCAGAATTATAATATTTAACAAATGCTTACCCAAGGATAGATTTAAAGCTTTGCTTTTGGTGCAGTGTACCTGTGCAACTGACTTATGGGGCTGAGCAGGATGTGATTATCTTTTCACAGCTAATAGTTCTCACCTCATTTCTGCTAAATCTGCAAGTGAAAATACTCCTCGGTTTAGTCATTAAATGTTTAAAATACATTTAATTGAATCAGTGTTCCAGCTCTCCACTATTGACACTTCTTACCTTTACCAATTGATCACTGTTTATGCACATAATTGGACCTGATTTTTTTAATGCCTGTTAGTATGATTTTTCAATTCTTTGTGATTTAAGACTGGAACAATTATTCAACAGTTCAACAGCAGCTGTAGATTTTTTTTTAGCTAAAATCTATTTCTCTCAGAATGAGACTATATCTGCTTTTACTGAAGGGATTTTAAAAACATTTGTTGAGGAGATCTCTTTGAAAAACTGCTTAAATATTTAGTTCAGCTTTACTTTCAGATATTTTTTTTTCTACTGGAGAAAAGTAATAGTCGTTCCTGTTCTTTTGTTCTATGAGTTGAGAGGTTGAAGTTGTCATTAAGGCAAAAACTAGAGCTACTTCTCTGACACAGTTTTTATCACATCTGCTAGGCCTGTGTCCCAGGAGGAGCTGAGCAGAGCCCAGAATTCAGCACAGGCCCATTATCTGCTGGTTTTGCGTGTGTTTTAAAAGGAGTGAGACCTCAGGGAGGCTTGGAGCCTCCTCCCGTGTAATGTCCAAATCAGATTTGAAGGACTGGTGGCAGGAAAGCTTTGGCCTTGGGGTGTGAATTCTAAGAAACAGAGTCACAATTAGGTTTAAAAAATTCAGGGATTTTGAGCTTTATCTTGAAATATGTTTTTAGTAATGCAAGGAGAAAAGTTGCCCATCTGTGCACATATTTTGTACGTTTAAAATATTTAAATGCTAGCAGGCCTCAATATGCTTAGGAAATGTTATTTATGTCCTGCTCTTCCTGTTTCCAGGATTGTGGGTATGAGTGTTGGGGTTTTGTTTGATTGTTTGTTTGTTTAAAAAGCGTTTTCCTGACAGCAATCAGTCACCTTCAATGCAATGATGTTCTTTTGTTTGGCCCTGACCCTCAGACAGGGCAGGTGACTTTGGGAGGAAAACCCTCCCCTACTTCAAGCTGGTGTAAGGGCAAGGAAATGAAGCATCAATCCACCTTTTTCATCATAGAGGCATCTCTTCTCCATGGAAAATCCTCTCACTGGCCATGCTCCATTCTCCTGGAACATACATTTGCGTGGGTTTTGGGGTCCTTCCTTTCCCCCTCCCCTCCAGGATCCACAGCTAAAGGTCCAGTCTCTGCTCTGGGTGGTCTTTCCAATTTCATCTACATTTTCCTCAGGTTTTCCATTACGACTTCCCAACCTGTTGGTTTGTGTGGTGTGTTGTTTCCCTGCTCTGACTCACATTCCTTTGTAAGTATCACACCCTAATCATTCAGCATTTTTCACAGATCTCCTGGTATTTAAATTTTTTTTCTATCCAACTTGTCCCTACACTTCTTGTTCCCCTTTTCATCTCTGGTGTCTTGTGCTTCTTTCTAGGAGCAGATACTTTGCAGCAGACCCTTCTCTAGCCCAGCCATTTGCACATAATTTATCAGTGCAGTTTTCTTTAATTGCCAGCTACATGTGGGATATTTGTTAGTGATGTTCATTTGAGCAGAAGTGAAGCAGCCCACTGTATTTAGGAGAATCTGAAGTTGTTCTGTTGATTTGGAAGTGGGAGCATATGATGAAGGGTTTAAAAATAAAAAAGGCTAGAGCTACAGCTTGCATATTAAATTCACAAGTGAATGTGCACATTTTTTCAGCATTGTTGAGCTTTCTTTACTGTTTGGTTGCAACAGAGAGATGGTTTGGGACACGAGCCCGGTGTGTGTTGTGTGTATTTCCCAGCCTGGCTTTCCAAGTGTGTGCTGTGTGTAGGAAGGCCCTGCAGAGCCCGCCTCACCTTCAGAGGTGGCTGTGACACAAAGGGGCTGAGCGCAGTGTTCCTGCCTCATTTATTTTGAAAACTTTGCTGCTGAAACCAAACTTAATCAATGAGCTCTGTGTTGTCTCCGATAAGTTATGTACTGCCTCTATTGATTGGGAAGGATTTTAGAAAGCCCATGTGGGGTTTGTAATGTCAGCAGTGTTTTGATTATGAAAAGAGTTGGAACCTTGGGACGGGGAGCCAGGTGGTGCCTGCGCTGCAGCCCCCGGTGCCGCGGCTGCGCCGGCTCCCCCGGGACACGGTTCATGCCCTGTACTTTAGCTCTGGTGACTGGCTGCTGGAGATGCACTTTTTGCTCATTAAAATGTTAAAAATCAAACTGCATGTAAAAAGATTTGTGAAAATATAAACTTGGGGATTGATCCAGAAAACTGGCGTGTGGTCCCCTGGAGACCCCGGCGGCAGCTCCCGGGTAATTTACGTTGATCAGCTGCCTGTCCTGGATTGCTGGGGGGTTCTGCTCTTCTTTTTAGGGGCTTTTGCTTTACAGGCATTTATGCAGCTTTTTCTTTAGGAAAATAGCCATAAGGGAATAAAACAAGAAAACAGACTATTGATACTTCCTCTGTGCTTCACGTTGGGTAAAAAAAAAAAAGATTATTATAAGATGTTGACAAGGAGCAATTCTAGGTTTTGTTTTGTATGAAATTATAAAGAAATGAAGAATTTTCTAGATCATAAGTAATAACCCACCTATAGAGGTTTGTTAGGACATTGTATATGAAAAATGTAGGTATTGCTTATCTTTCAAACTGAGGAGTATTTAAAGAATTAAAAAAAAAAGCAGCATTATATTTAGAGTAACGAGCTTGCAGCTTGAGCAAAAATGGGATAATTCTGCAGTAACTGTTTTTCTTGCATGTAAAAGATCAGCATTTTTGCTAATTAAAAACAAATTCTACATAGGGTATTTATATTCTTTTATTAGTTACCATTGAAAAATAAGTCTGCAGTTAACCTGTGCTATTCTCAGTTTCTTTGGTTGTGAATCGAGCCAGATAAGAATTGGTGTATAGTGAATGGCAAATTATGTCCAATGACATTGCAAAAACCAGATAATAATATCACTGTAAAATCTTTCTTTAAAAGAGAAGACAGCTTAGAGCAGTACAGAGCCAGTACATGGCCTGTTTACGTGACCATTTCCTTTGCTGCATTTAGGAACTGGAAATATCAAGGAACAAGTGCAGAGTGAGTTCTGCGTAATGCACTTCTCCAGTGACATGATGCTGATGAGATGCTGAATATTTTATTATGTGAGTGATTTTACTTGCAGTTACAGGAATTATTCAAATCATCAAAATAATGGAGAGAATATATTCTGCCATTTTGAGGTGACTGATGGCTTTGTCTTCTAACACTAGTTTATTTCAGAATTTTATGTATCTGTATGCTTTTGTTTCTGAACAAATAAATGAAGTCATTACTTTGAGGACAATGTGTATTGGTAAGGCCAATAAAGATACAGACACTTTGTTCTCCTGAAATTATAATTTCACAATTTTAGAATTCTTTTGTGGGTTTTTGTTTGTTTGTTTGTTTGTTGGTATTTTGCACTGTAAGATTCCAGTTGTGGCAAAGGACCAGAGTGTAATAGTTAAAATTTGTCCAGATGCAGTTTTTGTGCCTGAGCAATTGAAGTTGTTCAGCTTGTGAAAGTCAATGAGATTCTGCACCAGGGGAACTCGATCATATTAATGAGACCTTTACTATCAAGGCATTATTTTGTATCAAAACAGAGATTTCTGCAGAGTTTACTCTGCAATCTACATAGCTCCTTTCCAAGTTTCCTGCTGCAATTCAAAGGAGGAGACGTCTTTGCTCTACATGGCATTCTTCAATAGATCCTTTCTTGTTCTTTAAAAACAGGAGGTTGTTAAATAATCTATCAATAAACTGTCAAGAAGTCAAAGTTTCCATATCTGTTTTTGCCTGAAATCCTCAGAACTTGCCACGTTTTAGTTGTCAAGAAACCTCCAAAGTAGAGTGTGAGCAGTTGAGCCTGAAAGCACGGCTCAGGATGGGCTGTGCTTGTGTGAATTATGCAGGAGGAACATGTTCCTGCAAGGGAGTCAATATGTTTTGTGCTTCACTGGAGAGGTTATTAGATTGATGGAGTTTATTTGGGAATGATGGCATTTGGCTTAGAAATAAATGAAGCGAGAAGCATCTATTTAGTTATTGATGATAATTTATTGCTATTGGTCAGCAAAGTGTCGATTTTATCCGAGGGTTTGTTGTTTGTTCAGGGTTCAGAAGGCAGAAATAGAATTTACACTTCAGGACCTGAAATACTGAAGGAGAATGAGCAATGAATTGGCTGTAGGAAAGATCTGCAAACTGAGAGACCCTTATGGTGTCTTGTGGGTTACAGAACCCAGATTTTGAGGATCTAATGGTTTGCTTTTGCCTATGAACACAGCTATTTTGGGACTAACATGTTTCTGGTTTTGTCTCTTTAGTGCCTGTATTTGTTTAATGTTGTGAAGTTGAAAATGATTAATTTATCTGCTGATCCTGTTTTCACTTTTCATATTCATGCTTTTCTTTGCTCTCATGCTTAAACACTTTTCTGTTTGTGGTGCTGTTTTGTAGCTTCCAGAAAATGGTTTGTAGGTTAAGCAATCCACATAAATTTTAATACACATTATTTTAATCAGTCTTTTAACTCAGAGATTTCCTTTCTACTAGCAGTAGGCAACATTAAACATTCCTGCTATGAGACCCATTGGCTCCATCTTTTGTTATTTATCTTGCTGATGTTAGGAGGTATTCTCTAATCCCCCAGCCCCTGTTCCTAGGTAACAGTCAAAAGCTGTGCCAGCAGAAGTGGTCCTGCCAGGCCAGGCCCATGTGGTTTGGTGTTATTCACTCCATCCATATGGTCAGGGTAGGGACTGTCCCCAGAGAGGTGTTAACACTCAACAACCCAACCTCCTCCTCCTCTTTGGAGAATTGCTGGATGGCTCCTGCTGCCTGCCCATGTGTGAATCTTGATTAATTTTTCATTTTTAATGAAGTTTGATCATGTTTATTATTTCACATGATTGACTGCCTGGTACTACTTCCATGTAATTGATAAAGCCCATATTTCTTCATCTGTCTCTTATTTCTTCAGGGCAAAGTTGTGAAATTGTGTGATGTGGTTAATATTAGATTTATTGGTCCCCATAGATGTATAAATTATCTCTTTTTTTTTTCTCTCTCTCTCCACAGGAAGTTCTGCAGACTCTGACCAAGTTTTGTTTCCCCTTCTATGTGGACAGGTATTGTTAGCTTTTCAAACTTTACAAGAAAATAAGCTTGTCAGTAAAACCCCTGTAGAAAATAAAAGCCATACCATTCATAGTGTTCTGTCTGTGTGACTGGGACTTAAAGCACCTGAGTGCAAATTATAGTCTCAGAATCACTTTTTCCTGGGGTTTTTATGGGCACCATGAAACAAAAAGAAGTTTTAAAAGTTGGAGTTATTTGGTGGCAGCACTGTGAGGGTGTTTTGTTTGACTTCTGCACGATGTTTGGATGGAAAATGCTTGGGTAGGAATTGTCAAATATGCACATTAATATCAAAGCTTTGTTTGCTTGTGCATTTTATTTCTTAATTGCCAAAATTTGGGTGGAACAATTAATGAAATACTTCACATTTAAAGGCCTCTTGATATTGCTGGAGTGCTGGTGCTCTACTTGACAGCTACTTAAGGTGACTTTGATTGGGGGGGGTGGAAATTGTAAAGTGAATGTGAGAAGACCTGAGAATATTTACTTCCTGTAATTTAGGAAACCATAGAACTTTTTAAAATTTGCATTAACTGTGAGTTATTTGTGATGGTTTCTTGAAAAGAACAACAACTGAAATTTTGAAAGGCTGCACCAGTGCTGATCTCATCTTAATTGGTCAGAATGACTTGTCTTCATCTGCTGAGACACAGAACAGTTTGGGTGGAGGGAATGGACCTTTACTGTGACTGAACTGCTGCAAGTCTTTTTCTCATTTTAGAGTTTGGAATCCCTGGTTTACTGCTCATCCTTTTCATTTCCTAAGGGGTGGAAGCAGGGAAACACTCATACATTTTTCTCATGTATTTGTTTCTACTAGAATTATTTATGCTTTCTGTGTGTAGATTTATTGTACCTAGGGATTTTGTTTGTTTTGTTGTTTTTGGTTTTCCTCAGCAATATAACATTTTGAAAGATAGAACACTGAAAACCCATATGGGGTGCAAATGAGAACATAATGAAAAGTGATTCCCATTTCTGGATCCACTTGTTTGTCTGAATATCACAGACTGTCACTGAAAGACTGCAAGCCAACCAGTTTGAACATAAAGGAGACATTGTCACCCAGAACACACTTAATAATTTCAGCTGGAGAATGGACTGGCCACACTGCAGGAGGCAGAGACACCCCAGGCAAGGCTGTGGCAGCTGAGGGAGATGCTTGTGCTCCTTGTGGATGTAAAAACACGCAGTGGTGGCACTGAAGGGTCTGGCTGTCAGTGGCACAGACACTCCATTCTGTTCACATTGATTCTGTTCATGTCTTGTGGCCTCTGCTCAGAGCCCCAGGGGCTGGTTGGCCATTCCTGCAGGCAATGGAGCAGTTCTCTGCTCTTGTGCTGGTGGGATGAGGCAGGGGCTGTTCTCCAGCTCAGGAGTGCAGAGCTGCTCCTTGGTCCTGCTGCCTGCTGGGGTTGTGTCAGTCAGGTGTAGGTGCTGGAGGGTTTTATGGAAGTCACCCCTCCCTCTCCCCTCTCCTCCAGCCCTAACTTCTGTCTGCCCCGTTAGAGATGAGGTTTGTGCTGCTTCTGTCCTGTGAGGCTCTAAATAGACCTGCTGCCCTTTGGAAAGCAGAGCTGTGAATCTGAAGGGTTGATACTAAACTCTTAGGAAGAACACTTTTAATGTTGGGAAGTTTCTCCTTCCCTATGAAGAACTGGCACCAAAACTGGAGCAAGACCTGTCAGCAAGGTTGGGTTTGTCCAGGTCACGTGAATGCAGCACTCTCCAGGTTTGCTCTGGAGGAACTCACCAGCTTGTCTGAGTTGTTTAATAAACAAACTTCTCCCTGCTGCTAATGAAACATGTTTTTTCCCCCATTCCATAATTTTAATTGTCAGCTCGAGTGCTATTTCTCACACACACTCTGCTCTCAACCTTGTTAAAATTAAGCATATAATCCCCTTTTAAAACACCATACTAAAATCACCATAGTAACATTACATCCAAGCTTTGCAGATAAAACACTCCACCAGTGAGGGATTTTTGGGTATCCCCAGCAGCTCAGTCTGGTTTATGGAAGTAGTTGCTCTGCTGACATTTAGATTTCAGGAGGATGATAGTACTTACACTGGCTAATTCTCAGACTACTGGAATGCTTTAAATATCTTTTTGTTCATCTTCATCACTGCATGTTTTTCCTTCCCTGTTTGGAATCCACTGAAAGATTCTTCTTTCTAAGCTGGACAGTGATATCTTTCCCATTTGGATCCAGCTTTTATTTCTGCAAGTCTGCTTTTCCTTTGTTTCCTCTAGGCACTGAGTATGTACTCTCCCACAAAAATTGGTTTTTTGCCTCATAAAAGAGAATATTTTAAGGCCTGTGACTGTCAGTTAAATGGCCTTGAATTTACCAGGCTATTTGTTGCAGTTGGTAGGAGTGACTTGTAAAGCTGCATGTCAGTGCAAGTCAGATTTCTCAGTTCTCAGAAAACCTAAAAAAACCCTAGAACATGACCCGAAATAAGTCTTAATTTCCTATAATTAGAAATATTTGGGGTTATATGAGAGAACATGGGGTTGGTTGCTGCTTGATAGTCAGAACCATTTTCTTTTAAAGATAAACTCATTATTAGTATCCTCCCACAGTTAAAAAATGGGAAAAAAAACCCTCACAACACCCCCCTCCTCCCTCATCAAGCATATTTAAGGTTCTGGAGGGTGCATACTTTTTAGTTACTTTCTCAAAAAAACTCTGCTGCAAGAGGAAATGTTACAGGTTCAATGACTTGGATGTGATACTTGACACAGAGTTAGCTCAGCAGTAATTTTTCTCTCCTTCTCTGTTTGCAGCCATGCCATTAACCAAGTTGGGCAGAACTTCACGTTTGTGCTCACAGACATTGACAGCAAGCAGAGGTTTGGCTTCTGTCGCTTGTCTTCGGGGGCCAAGAGCTGCTTCTGTATCTTAAGGTAGGTCTGTGCTTTGCCTTCTGGCTGACTGCAGAGCAGTGTTTGACTGTGCAGCTGCACTGCAATTACCCCTTCCAGCTGCTCAGAAGTATTTCCCTATCTGGTCCTCAGAGTCACTGCTCTTCTGCACAAGTGGTGCAAAATGCCCTGCACTTGGAGTTCTCTGTAGATAACTGTATTTGTTTGTAGTCAACGTTCTGGAGTTAACAGCGTGGAAAAAAAGTCTCTTTGCAGTAATTTGATATGACATAGCATGATGGCAGCTGTTATCTTTAGCTGTCACAGCTGATCTTGTTAAGACGTTTTGTGGACGTTTGTACATGCAAGTTTTATTAACAAAACATCTGTTGGTAACTGAGAGAATGTCACTGATGCTCTCCACAGCCCCCAAGTTTGTATGTGTGAGCTTTCCTCTGTCCTGTTGAGGGTTTTGTGAAGTTTGGCATAATAAAGACTGTCAGTGGAAGCTGGAAGTATGCATTTCACAGAAAATGGGCCAAGAGGCTCTGTCAGAGTAGTTTTTGATAACCTCCCACAGTCATGTTGGAATACAGTCCAGAATTTTTATTTATGTTTGCTGCAGGAAATGATGCCAGTGAAATAAATTTTGATGTCTACCAATGTTTTAGTTTCATTAAGAACTTCCATAGATCAAAGATTTTCATATGGCAAATGGCCTGTCTTGTTTTAAACAAATTCAAGAATTGCCTGTCTTCTACTTTCTGCTTTTTGTGTGTTCACAAGGAGTTGGAAGTTTAGGAGCAGTAGGCCAGGTAACCCAGCACAGAGGTGACTGAGGACAGGCAGGGAGGTGACAGCACAGCTGGGGCCTCCCAAAGGAGGAAGGACACTGCTCTGTGAGCAGCTGGACACGTGTGTCAGGGCCATCCCTGGCTGGCTTTGCACGGGACACAGCCACGGTGAGGACAGGGGAACTTCTCTTTGTCTGTGTGGGGCACCTGAGAGGGACCCTGGGTGTGTGACTGTGACCCTCTGCCCCATTCCAGGGGGACATAGCAAAATACAACAAAATCATTTCTCCTTGCGGGGGGCTGCACACAGCAATGCCATGGAATGGGAGCTTAATATTTGGAGAAATTGTTGTGAGATCTATCCAAATTCCTAATGAATTGAGTGGGAGGCAGAGTGACAGGTGTTTGCTCAGTGTCTTCTTCCATTCTGTCTTTGCTGGAGCAGACACTTGAGCTATTATTAGCTCTGGCAGTCCAGCAGCAGGGCCTGGATCCTGCAGGCAGGAAGGTGTTTCCCAGCTCTTCCCACAGAGCTGCTCCCCTCTGCAGTCAGGTGCTGATTCCCTCAGTCCCATGTGGGCAGTGTCTGCTTAAAGAGGGTAGTTTGCCTGATTAATGTCAAATTAAAGGAGAAACACAGTTTTGAAAAGAAAATCTGAATGAGGAATAGTCTGGGTCCCTTCTTGATCCCTCCTGGATAAGGGTTCTTTGCTGTCAGCTCCCTTATGTTGAGTGAGTGCCAAGAAGAAATGGAGGAGTTCTGTTGTAGTTAAATGCCTTCTGCTTCAGCTCATGACCAAAAAAACCCAGCCACAATGGATGAATTGGGACTCTTCACTTCCTTCCTGTTGCTTCTTTCTCCTGTGCACTGATGGGAAAAAGAAAGTTCATCATTAATGCAAGTTCATGCAAGTTTTAGAGGATAACAGACAGTGTAAATCAGTAATACATGAAATCACTTCCTCCATTCCCAGGACTGCAGCTCCTATTATTGATGAGAACCTTCTCAGTGTCCCTTATGTGCTAAAGGATGGTGCATGGTGAATGGGTGGGGGAAAACATGCTGAAAAATGGGAGAACAGTAAGTAAAAGCAAATGGGGATGAAAAGAATGTTTGTTTATTTAAGTTACAGATTGGATGGCAGCAAGCTTCAAGTATTCTTTCCTATGCTCAGCAACAGTACAAGAACTAAGTGCTGTGTTTGTTACTAAAGATGATATTCACAGGCTCATCAGGGATTTTATGGGTCTGGCTGTGGTAAAATGGTTTGGAGGTGGAAAATCATCACATGTTTAGATTAGTTATTGAAGAGGAACAGCAGAAAAATTCTTTTCACTCAGAGAGTGCTTAAAACAATTTCTGCAATGCTCTGGAAGCAGAGTTGGATGCTGACCCAGTACTGAGGGCCAGAACTCAGGGTCTGAACTTGAGCTTTGAAGTGACCCAGAGGCTTTTCCCTGTGGATGCAGAGCACAGTGAGGCGCCTCTTGGAGTTCAGCAGCAGTGGGGTTATCCTGGTTATCCTGTGGCCAGCAGAGAGACAATTCCATTTGGCAGGGAGCTGCTTTGACTGTTTCAACCAATACTGCTGAGAAACCTGCTTTGGAGGCAGTTACCACAGCGTTCTTCCTGCTGTAGTAGCTCACACAGAGTGATGAACTCTCTGATGACTTTGAAACCTGCTTTTCCGGCTGTTTTGTGGTTGTAGAGCCGCTCTATTCAGTGTCGAACGTGCCTCTTTTCTTCGGGTTCCCCTTCCCTGCGCCGGTGTTGCCGCTCGGGGTGAAGCTGCGGGGCCCGGCCGGGTGACCCCGAGCGGCTGCGCTGCGGCGGCGGCGCCAGCAGAGGGCGCGCGGGGGCGCAGGTACGGCCCAGGTGAGG
>JBBMKD010000049.1:332628-408696 GCA_037834095.1 Argya squamiceps
CAGCCCTGCTGGGGAGGGAAAAATCCCTGCCCCACAGCCCTGCTGGGGAAGGAAAAATCCCTGCCCCACAGCCCTGCTGGGGAAGGAAAAATCCCTGCCCCACAGCCCTGCTGGGGAAGGAAAAATCCCTGCCCCACAGCCCTGCTGGGGAGGGAAAAATCCCTGCCCCACAGCCCTGCTGGGGAAGGAAAAATCCCTGCCCCACAGCCCTGCCGACACCTGCTCTGGGGGAGGAGTGTTTGTGGTGGGGCTTGTTTTATAGTAATTGTCCTGTTGTCTTCTAGAATTTTCCCTTTTCATTGATTTGGCCAAAATCAATGTTTTGTTTCCATATGTATCTATATGACTCTTTGAAGCCTTGCAGAAGATGTTTGGTAATGGCTGGAAATGCTTGGAACACTTTTTGGACAGTCTGTTTGGTCCTTGAGGTGTATCGACCCTGGAATCCCTGTTCTACTTAAAATGCTTGGGAGATGAAAGCAAATGGCAAACTGCTTCTGTTAGACATGGCAAAGGCCACAAAATACATGTATAAATCATGGGCAATTGGATCTCTGATTGAACACTACAACAGAATTGTACCTAATGAAAATGTTGCTGTGGAGCCTCTGATGCCTTCATAGATTTTTTTTCATTATTATTTTTTTAGCAGCGGCCTCAGCACTTGCAGTGACTGTCAGTGAGAGCTGCAGAGCAGAGATTGCTCAGCTCCTTTGCATGGGCCTTACAGAGAGAAGGGGAGAGGGCAGGCAGGACTCGGAGCTGCAGGCTAACCTTCTTTCACAGAAACTGGAGTTTGTTACAAGCTGTAACTGTAGCAAACCAGGGCGACTTTCCGCGCTGGGTGACAGGAAATGGAGCTGAAGTGGCTCAGAAAATGTGCGAACGCCCCGAGGGCGTGTGCAGGGCCGGAGGGGCTCCGGGTGCTGCAGGCATTCTGCCTTAACTTGACATGTTTATAAAACAGTTTACATCTCAAAAGTTTAGGGTTTTTACCCCTGCTGATTCGCTTAAACAGACACTGGCTCTTATTTTCAGTTGCTTGTCAGAATATATATGGAAAAGTGATGAACCTAGTGAAGAGGGAGCTTGACATCAATTAAATTTAGCTATCTGCTTTGTGTTTCTTCTTCCTGATATGCTGTCTCCAGTATAGCTTTTCTAAACTTCCTGTGGTTTTTCCATTATTGTCCTTACGAGTTTTACAAGATAAAGATGAGCTGTTTGAAACTAGTGTTCCAGGAACAGAAGAATAGAATTTTGTATTACATCTGCTCATTTGTTGTCTTCCATTTTCATCTCTGCCATTAACCATTTTGTACAGTCTAGAAACTTCTTCCAGAAAGCCTGTAAGATCTCATATCTTCTCTTGCTCAAGTATCTTTAAATAAGATAATAGTAATTTAAATAAGCTAATAATGCCTTATGATTGGAGTAGGGGATTTGAAGTCTTTGCTGCTGAAGCTTTACTCTGTATGATCAGCTGGTGATGTTTAAACCAGAAGATCTCCTCTGTTTCTATCATTCTTTTCTCTTTCTGTCCACTAGAAACAGAAGTTTCCAGTAAGTTTGAAGTTTTACCTGCAGGCATGGCTGGCTGCACTCAGATACTGAGTTCATAAAAAGTTATTTGGGTGATATTAGGAAGATGTTTTTTCCCTCAGAACATCTAGATAAACCCAACTGCTCATGGGTGAGTGCAGCCATGAGCTGTACAAAAAAAATGGCACGTCCTGGGAAGTACTGATAATGGAATTAAATATTAAAAGTCAAATTTTCAATAGTCAAACTTTAGTCTCTCCCTACTTGTAAATCATGGCAAAGAATGCCGTACAGTGCTTGGCATTGCAGTAAACATGCTGATTTTGTGTTTCACTATGTATGTGCATATACACATCATTATTCTTAGTTGAAAGTTGAAGTGCTGTCCTTTGACACTGGTGCTTATTTATTTCTTTGTTGATTCTGGTACCAAGGCTGAGCTGTGCACTTGCATGAATGTTGTAGTGGGATGAAGTTATCCCACTTGTGAGCTGGTAGCAGGCAGAAGTACAGGGGGCTGTTTACAGGAGCCCATGGATTCTGCCTTTCTGTGGAAGCATTCAAGCAGCACGGCCTGCACAGTCTGTTTGGCACAGTAGCTGCTCTCAGCTGGCCCCGTGCCCTCCTGCTGTTAGGCAGGGCAGAGGATGTGCCAGATCCCGCCTTGTGCCGGAGCAGAGCCTGCCTGCAAATCTGCTTGTAGTTAGCCTGGGGCCTTTTGGCAGCACTCTACAGCCCATTGATTTAGTTGCAATCCTTTTTCCTTAATATTTTCCATCTGGCCAACAATGACCTATAACGACAGACACAAAACAGAGTTTGAATTACGAGCAGCGTAATTGTGCAAATGCTTCCAAATCTCACTCTAGAACCTGCGCCGATGGGCGCCGCGGCCGCTGGGGTTTGTTCCTGGGGCTGGGGCCAAAGGACAGGCCTTGGAGCTCCCAGCTCTGTCCCAGAGAAATCTGCATTCCTGGGGGCACAGCTCCTGCAGCCTGAGCTTCCTCACTCTCCCTGCACACACTGCCAGGGCAGAGAGGGCCTGGAGCAGGGCAGAAATGTAAGTATGGAAACACTCCAGGACATGCAGCCACGGGGCTGGGGCCTTGCACTGTCAGGGATGTTCCAGGCTCCCACCTGCAACCCTGCTTTTCAGAGGGAGCTGCTTCCAGAGCTGGGCTGTTGGTCAGCTCCCCCAGCTCTGGACAAGCAGAATTATTGCTTCCATTACAGTGATCCCAAACACTTCAGTCTTCTGTGTCTTTAAAGTCTGTGTCCTTGAGGAAAATCTGTGAACTCACTTGTGCAGTTCCACACATTCCAGCAGTCCTGCAAGCTTCTCCTCTTCCCTCTACACTGCCAATCCAGGGAATACTAATTTAACTGACTTTTAGTAAATGTGAGCAATAGTGAAGCTGCATCACAGAAAGTTTATTGCAGATTTTGTTGAAGCTTTAATCTTGACTGCAAGTCAAAACACTTTTGTAAAATATCAATGAGAAGGATCACAACAAAAATGTCAAGTGTTAGTAACATATCACTACTGGTGCAGTTGGATAAAGCTGATAGTACTGCATTCAGTCCAGCTACCTCACTGGTCTTGCCTTCTGACCAGAAACCAATTTTACTTAATTAATTAGGCCTTCATGTCACGCCTTCCTTCGTTGCTGAACAACTGTAACAGAAGTAATTAAATCATGTCACTTTTTATTACCTTTGGCCCTGGCTGACTGGCTTGGAAACTTCATCTTAGAGCTAATACAAACTGAATTAGTGCATCACCTTGGGAAAACCCCCTCCCTGGCATCAAAAAGGCAGGGAGGAAGTAGTTAAAGTACAAGATGGATAGATCCTCTCTTCCACAAATGGATCACTTTTGGGTTGCTGTCTGAAGGCTTACAAATGCATCTGTCAGGAGCGAGAGCATCCTGTCCCTGCTGACAGATGTGTACAACATTCCCAAAGAGATTACATGGCAACTTCCTCCTTCAGAACAGGAGCTGTGGCAGAGCCCTCGGGTTATGCAGAGGTAATTGGAGAAGCTGGGGCTGCTCCAGAGGTGGAACTGCCCAGAAAAGCTGCTCCAGTAACTTGTGCATATTGTTCCAGTAGTGATCCAGGCACTGTAATCACAGGAGAGAGGCTTTGTGTGGCTTCCTAGGGGCACAGTTCCCTGGGCTATGCAGGGAGCCCAAATAAAAACCCTCATTTGTAACCCCTCATGCTTGATAAGGGACAGATCTTCCTCCTGCACTAACTGTCCTCAGTGTGTTTTAGAATTTATTAGTGTTAGAGTATTCAGAGAATAAAATAATTGTGGGCAGTTTCCTGGTTTAATCATTTGCTAGAGCTGATGGTTAGACAAGAAGTCTCATAGATAACAATTGGGCTTGCTGGCCAGGAAACAGGCCAGGAAGACTTTTCTGTTAATTAATGTGCCATACATTTTCAGGAATTCTGTGGATAGGTTCATCAGTGGTATTTCTGCAAGTGAAGATCAAGTACTGTCATTTTGTGTGCTCATTTTTACATCTGAATGTTTGCTGCGAATCCCAAACCGTTGTACACAGTGGTCATAAACAATCTGAGCTCAAATATCAGACTCTGACTTGATCTTTGTAGCCTTCCTATTGACATCTTGCTCTGCAAGTGCTTGTTTGCTGTGAGTAAGGTGATTTTTACATGCCTAGCCCAGTTCCTTGCATTCTCAAATTATCAGCTGCGAGTACCACAGCGCTGACATAATCATGAATTTTTCACTTGGCTCTTTCAGCTCTGCTTGGGTTTGAGTTTAACTTTCATGACTTCCTACCAACTTTGCTTATTATTAGGAGCCATGTGACTCCCTCTGAGCATGTGAATATTTCTTCACTGTGATGAAGCTCCCTCCCTGTGAAGGGAACTGTAAAACCTCTTGCTTCACTTAACTCTCTTGCCAGTAGGGACCACAAGTGGTTTGGGGGATGCAAAGAGAGGTACATGTAATTGATCCTCTGTTACTGAAGTATCCTCATTCCCTACCCCAAAGTTGTCTGTAGCTAGTTTGCCAAAATGCAAGGATTCACCATCATGTCTCAGAACTCACACACAGGTATCACAAATACACACCTGATGCTCAGCTTTGACTTTTCAATATGTGGCAAATCCCTTTGGCAGCTGAGCACAGCTGTGCACTGGGGCCCTTGAACACAGAGATGTGTAAAATTTTTCTGTATGAGGCAAAGGGGCGCAGAGTCCCAGGCAGGTGCAGAGGAGAGACCCTGTACTGCAAAAACCAGGCCTTTTTAAGCAGTTAGGCCTTTATCAATTACATAGTTTTACATCAGAACAAACATAATTCAACCAACCACCATACACCAGGATGTGAACATATAGTGCTTATATAACTTGTTTTTCTACCCCTAATTCAGCTGAGTCACTTTCCCATAGTCCTCCTGTACTTAGCCAGAGTAGCAGGTCTGAGCCATGGAGTAACAAGGCCCTTATTTTATAAGGCATTACCTATATGCAACATTCTTCCCTTGAGGAATTTATCTGCATTACAGATGGTGCCACAAGCTCTGTCCCAGAGTGGCTTTGGAGCGCACTGCAGCACGTGCCAGAGCATGGGGCCTGGTGGCTGGGAGGGAGCACCTTTGATTTATAATAAAAAGTTCATAATGCTACTGAAATTTCAGCTGAAACTTAGTACTAGAGGGCATAGCTTGACAAGCACATATGATTGGAGTCAGTAATGAAAAGGAGCTGTTTCTCTGGTCAAGGAAAAAGGGTTAATTTGCATTGGGATGAAAAGGCTGTTCAGGATCTACTATTTCAACCTGTGATAGACTTAACAGCAGGCTTTGATCCCCAAATGAAATGTGATGGATTTCAACTGATGCCAGATGTCTCAAACCTAGTGGGATCTCTGATTGTCTGCCACATCTAGAATTCTCTCTTCCAGCACTTTCATGTGTGCTTTTAAACGTGGTTTGAGAAGAGAGATTCCTTGACAAGCTAAGCCTTTGGAATCCTCTCTCTGTATTGTCACTTTGGTGAGGATCTTGAGGCTCTCATGCTGTCTGGTGCATCCTGCTTTTTAAAATCCAGCTTCGTGTGCCAAACTGCTCTAACTGCTTCATAACCATTTTTTTAAAGTCCAAATAATTTAGGGTCAGTATAATCTGTAACTTTTCTCAGTTTAGGGCTGTTCTCTATGCTCTTCATGTTTGTTATTTAGAGCATTTTACCCTGGCTGAGTAAAGCCATTGGTCAATGTGTTTCTGTTGCTGTTGAAGGGAATGTAATTGTTGACTTTTTACTCCAAGGATATCTTGTTGGATTTCATAAATCTCACTATAAAGTGCCAATCCCTTCAGCATGCCCATCTTCTCACCCAGTGGGCTTTCTGGGATATCCCTTGCCCGTGGCTTTAAGGAGAGCCTACAGATAATTGTCAGTGTGTGCTGTAAATGCAAACCAATGTTCTCCTTATGTACCTTTATTTCCTGTCACTCCTTCAGTCCTTTGCTCTCAAACATGCTTGACATTTCTTTATTGGTCTTAAGCTAAAAAACTCCAAAGGTCTACAAGTTTCTCTTCTTGAAAAGGAATGAGACACCTTATAATTGTGAATGATCTACTTGAGGGAAAACAGTCCCAAAACAGACCAGACCACAAAGATACTTCTGAAATAAGTTGAACACAAAATAGTCTATCATAAAATTCAATAAGCTTTCTAAAATTTAAAGTGATTAGCAATTCACAAGGAGAAAGCTTGTGAATGCACTTCGAATTTTGCACATTCTAAGCCTTGTGTCTGTGAACATCCAGTCCCTTGTACAGAGCAGAGGGTGGTGGCTGGGAAGGGCTGGGCCCAGTGCTGGTGTTTAGGGAATTTGGGAGGCTTGGAGTGAGGGACTTGCTGGAACTTCTCAGACATGGTCACACTGTGCAGGAAAACAGGAAAGGGAATGTTTTAATTGTCTGATATTGTTAATACACAATGACAAGTCAGCAAAGTAAGCACTTGCTGTTGACAATCATTTATTGAGATGCTCCATAAGATGAGATCCAGTTCTGTGGGGTTTAGTACTTCAGAAATAAGTACATGAGTCATGATTAACTGCATAACTTGAAACTGAATCATGGGATGATCACTCATGGGTAATAATGAAAGGGAAGTTTATGACAGAATTGGGGGAAATGCAGGAAGAAGAGAAATCCTGTGGGAGCAGGGAGAGGCAAGGGTGCACTGGCTTTGTGCACTGCAGGGGCACTTACAGTGGGGCAGGTGTGACACACAGGAAAACCTGAAATAAAGAGAGAAGAAAGAAGCTGATGTTCAAAGGAGGCTGTTGGCTGCTCCCGTGGAAGGTAAGGCTGCATCTCATCCACATGCACGGGGGTTGCTATGGAGATTTGGGGTGTCTGGCTTAAGCTCCTGAGTGTGAGAAGGTGTCAGCAGACTGAGTCTAGAGCACAGAATAACGAGGCACTGAGGTCCAGGAGGTGTAGGGAAGACCCTGGAACTCAGAAACGGCTGAACTGAGAATTTAGCCTAAGGAAATTCCCAAACGAGCCTAGAGGTGCCTTGGTTCTTTCAAATGCATTTTGTAAAGATGCTGGAAACACTGGGTGACAGAAGGAAAAGAAGGTGGGGGAAAGAATTTAATTGTGTATTCCTGCAAGGAAAATAATAGCATGTGGAGAGTCATCCCTCTTGAGCAGAGAAAATGGGATTAGTTTTAAAAATCTGTAGTTTAATGTCATTTTACTTCATCTTAACTGTTAGAAATTAAGGGGAAATTTATAAATAATTAAAAAGAGAAATTAATACTTTCAGTGAAGGGAAGGAAAAGGTGTTTTGATAATGTGTTTTTGCTATTTAAAATCATGTTTACATAGAACCCCTGAAGAGCATTGTGGCTTGGCAAACATCACTTAGTTCATCATTAGAAAATAGAACTAAAAACTAAAATAGAATGTGATTCCATGATTAGGAATAATGATGGCTGGAGGGAGATTCATTAGTTGTCAGGTACAGGAGGATGAAAAGGAGCAATACTGGGTTTAAGTTTAAATTGTAGAGTTTTATCTTTAAATGCAAGAAGTCCTAAGATAGCAAGTCACCAAGAGACTGGAGTAATTTTTGTAATGTTTTCCATCCTTGCATTTTTTCAAACCCAAGCCTTTGGATTATCCACAAAGAACCTTCTGAGTTTCTGCTGAGGATCTGTCATTTGTCCTGCAGGAATTGACAGGCAGTGTGAGTCAGAAATGTGTTCTGCTTTACCAGGAACCTTCACTGGGTTCCTACATTGAAATAAAAATTGGCGGCAATAATAATAATAATAATAATAATAATAATAATAATAATTTTCAATTTGCTGAATCTTCCTTGGGGTTTTCAGCTCTCTCCTGACTGTCCTGGAGTTCTGCTGCTGGTTACAGTGATGGTTGGAAGGGACACAGGAGAGGAGCAGCTGCCCATGTGGCACAGGTCACTCCTGTGGCCGTGTCACCCTGCTGGGCTCCATGGTGACATCACTGACACAGCCAAGGAGCTGGGCACAAGGGGGAGAATTGTTATTTGTTATTATCTGTCCTTCAGAGTCCTTGAACTGAGGCACTGGGTGTTTTAGTGGCACATGTAGTAGTGCTGGCAGAAGATGCATTTGGCCAGAATTTCCTCTTCCTTACACTTCTGTCACTGAAGTCAGTGATGATGTGTCTGTAGTTCATATAATAACTGAGGTCATGATTGCATTCTATTCTAGGTCACTGTAGATTATTGTGCTGAGCAAAAAGGTCAAGATTTGGGAACTCCATGAAACCAATCCTGGCTAATACAGACAGATTTTGTAAGCCTGTCACCACAGAGAAGTGTGCCCATCTGCAAAATGGAAATGACTGTTCTGTTTTGCAAGGGAGATGGCAGTTGGTTATGCTGTTATCAAAATATATATAGTATGTGTTATAAATAAATACGTGTTAAAAATTCCACTTCTGATCTGTGTGAATGGAAGGAGTAAAAGTTATGTGTGCTTGCAACTCAGTCTAGGAGGAGATGCTGCATGATCTGTGTTGGTGTCAGGCTGGTTACTGAGTCCCAGTGATTTCAGTGGAGAGCTGTACCTGAGTGCAGCTCAGCCTGGACACGGCACAGGAGCTGCTCTGCTGCTCCAGGAATTGTCAGCCAAGGTGGGGCTTCACAGCTCCAGAGGAAACCAGAGGTGCCACAGGTACCCTTCCACAGGTGGCTCTGCTGTTTCGTGGTGTCAGCACACCAGTAAAGGGAATGCTGGAGCTGGCAATGTTAAACATGAGTTTTATAAACAGTTGCTATGGTAATTGGCAGGTCTTCATAAATCATTTGAGAAGGTCCCCCTTGCCACTGGGGTTTGCTGCTGCTGCACTGGAACATGGAGTGTTTTTGCTGACAAGGTTCCCAAAGCCTGGAGTGCTCCCTGGAAGTTGGGTTTGATGAGTTCAGCATGCACAGGGTGGGCATCCTGCTACTGCATCCTCCTTCCTGGTCGCCTGCTACAATTAACACTGGAAAATCTCTCCTTTTTGTCTTCACTGCAGAGTTACCTTTCTAACAGTAGGCAGAAAGCTGAAAAGAGCAGAGATTTCAGCTGGGCCTTTGTTTTTGTTTACTGTGCAGCCCGGAGTGCCCTGAGCTGGCCGAGCCTTTGAAGTGCAGCCCTGCTGGGTGCTGTGCTGTCCCCGCGGCTTCGGGGCTGCTCCGCTCCGGGGCTCTGGGCAATCTCACCACAGAGCTTCCCTTCCTTTGCTTAACCTCTGACCCGTGAAAACAAGAGTTAATCAAAACTTCTGAGGTAGCTAAGAGGAAGGGGAAGTGTTTGGTTACAAATTAAATATGAGCAAGTCATAAGCCATAAATCTTCAGTAGTGCTACCAGTTGTGCTACTTAAGGTCCATGCGGTACAGAAAATTTGGGGTTATAAACCCAGCCTGTGTTTCTTTGGCTGCCTTGAGGATTTGCTTTCTATCAGAAAAAAAATCCACAATTTTCCTTTTTCCTTTTGGTAGACATCTAGAAACAAATTCAGATAACTGTATTTCTTGGGGATTTTTTTAGATTTTTCTTCAACTTTAACTGGTCACAGTTTGGTCTAATAAAGCAGAACTGTTTTATTCCTTAGTAGTCAACACGTGGATTAAGTGATGAAGTAAGAGTATTGAGGATGGCAGGATAAGTTAACTCTCTAATGTATCCAGAAATTTTGGTGTTAGAGAGAGACCCTGAATTGTGTGGTGACAATGGAGGGGGGTGAAAACTGAAGTGAGATTGTCTGCATAGTTTGCACAATTTTGTGCTGGGTTTGTTTTCGTTTGTCTTGCCCCTGTCTTGAGCAAGAGCCACACAGATCCCCATGTGCTGTGGAGGGATGAGTTCTTCTTCAAATACCAGCTCAGATTTCCTCAGATTCCAAACTGTGACACTGTCCTGAAAATGGGACGTTGTATTCAAAATAGCAAAAGAAGCAGTTATGATGAGATGCTAACCCATCATTTGGAAAACGAGGAGGAGTGAATGTTAAAAAAAGGACAATAGGTTCATCAGAGGATACTGGGGAAGAGGAGGGGAAGCCAGGGAGTCAGAAGTGTAGCAGAAATGGGGCTGTGTCTGTTTCTGTGGGGGGGTTGCTGGTGTTTTGACATTGTGTGAATATGAGATGTATCTGGGCTATTTTTATTGGAATCACAGAGGCTCTTTCCTAGGTGCCAAGTAAAAAATTTAAAATTGGTGCTGAGTAAAAAATTTACAAGACATGATACGCAGACATTAGAGGCACAGCACTGGTTTAAGGATTCTCATTTCAGCTCTGGAAATGTGTTTTTCTGGCCAAGTCCCTGGGCGATAGGGTAGAACTTTTAATGGTGCCCCCGTGGAAACAGCTTTGGTTTCCCCCTGCCAGGGAGATTTCTGCCTTCCTGCCTTTCTGTCTTCTCAAACTTTTGATAGATGCCTTGCACGGATTTGTTTACCAGGTTCTTAATCTCTACTTAGCAGATATGTTTGGAGAGGATTTCTTGTTCCTCTGTAATGGCTTTTAACTCTGCTGAAGTTTATTTAACTAAACAGAAAGAAAGAAACTTATCTTCTACCTAATCCTTCTGGATTGTTTACATTATAATGTCAAACCTAAATGCTGTTTAAAGTGGTAATTGTCTGTCTTTCTGCTCTATTCAAATACACACTTTGTGAAGATGTTTAGAGCATATTAATTTAAACGATAATGCTGTCATATAACATGAAAAGTTAAGTTGCTTATCAGTATATTTTGATAAGCTACTTACATTTTACAGTAGCATTTGCAGGCTTCAAACAAACGCTAATGATGGAGTGCCAGTCACTTTGTCTGTCTCATAGAGAGCTTCTCACCTCATCTATCACCAGAGCTGCACAGCCAGGACCACGGGGCACTCCATTCCTTACAGCTGTCAGGATGTAGTCATATTTTATAAAAACTTTCAATCCTGTCTAACTATATCAAAATAGAATCCATTTGCTTCAGAAAGCAGCTGTGATTAAGGAGCATCAGGGAGTGCATCTCTGACTGGTTTTGCATTTGCCACAGCCAAGGGAAATTCCTCACTGCTGTTGGGAAAGGGATTGAAATAAAGAACTGTGCCATGAAGACAGGGCACAGAATCCTACCAAAGCTGGAACATCCTCACTGTCTTACTTTGTGGAATGGAGATGTAAAGAAAATTAAAAATATGTGATTTTTCTGCATGTTTCCCTTTTAATTTTGTTTCTTCTTCTCTTTTGGAAGTTGAGTGCATGTACTGAAGGTGAAGTTTCTGTTTGACTGAAGCAAGGGCCAGGCTAAATACAGTGATGGAATGAGATTTTAAAACAACTGAGATACTAATTATTCAGTTTTAAAAGTCCACTTGTATTAGGATTCAAACCCAAAATAACTGTCTTTTCTTTTTTTTCTTTTTTTCTTTTCAGTTACCTCCCGTGGTTTGAAGTCTTTTATAAACTACTCAATGTCTTGGCAGATTATTCAGCAAAAGGACAGGTATTATTGTAGAACACTGACCCTCCTTTTCCTATCCCAATATCAAATGAGTGAGGGTGAGAGGATGAAAGAAGCTGTTTGAAGAAGTGCTTCTGTCAGAGATGACCATATGAATTATTAATTATTGTATGATGCAGTGATACAGAAGATCATATTCAACTTGGCAAGTGCCTCTGAAAAATAAATACACATTTAATTATCTTTTTGGAAAAGATAAAGTGCAAGCCTGTGGCTGTGGATCCAAGTCCCTGCAGGCACCCGTGCTGCCCTTCCTGAGCCCTGAGCTGTGTTGAGCACAGTTCCTGTCATCCTGCACTTCCCCTACTGCAGAGTCCCAGCGGTCTGTGCCAGGTGTCTGATCCAAGTGTGGCGTGGGCAGTAAAAGTAGAGCTGATCTCACAAATGCACAATGTTCACCCACCCCTCTGGCCTGCCCTGCCCTTCTGCATCAGCCTTTACCTGGTGACAGCAGCACTTGCTCAATATTCCTGGTTTATTCTTCTCATTTCAGGATAGTCAGAGGAGTGAGCTCCTGGAAACATTTCATAAACTTACCATCCCTGAGCCAGGAACCTCTGTTCATCTTGGAGTGGTGAGTGTGGGGGGAGATGTAAACCAAGGTGTTTAATATTCATTCCATGTCACAGCAGAGGAATGTCACAAGCAATCCTCTCTCCTGGAGCTTGTACACAGGTGTTGTTTTCCTGTGAGGAGCTGTGAAATTCCCTTCTCACTGCTGGGGCCCTCTGCTTCCCTCTCCCTAACCTCAGATGCCTTTGAAATGCAGTTGGCTGGAGGAAGGCTGTGTGTATCCCCTGGGAATGTCTCACCATACCCTAGGTGACCTGGGGGAGGTCAGGAGCACCAAGGGACATTTATTGCCCACACTTCTGCTCACCTCCTGCCCTGGGAGTTTGAAGGGGGAGCAGGCTGGGAAGCAAACGGGCACTTACCTGTCACAGCAGCCTTGGGAGTATTAACTGCTCATCACATTTTCTGGTTCCTTCTCCTCTTCCTTCCTCCTGCCTCAAAAAGCCTCACACAAAAAGGAATTTGTTTCATTTTTATGTTTTGTGAGAAAATTAAGCAAAGCACATTGGCAGTATAGATGTGGGATTTTATTGATAGGATTGTATTCTGAATTTAGTCTTTTGGGGTTTTTGTCTTCATTTTTGCAGCCCAGCCTTGTGCTCCAGGCTGTGGTGGGCACTGCAGATGTTCTTGCTGCTGCCAGCTGAGAGTTCGTGTGGACCCTCCTGGGAAGTGTCCCTTGCATCTCCTTTACTCCTCCTAAAGCACTGGCTAGCAAGCTCCTGCCCCTTGCTCCTGCCAAGGCTGGCAGTGCCCAGGGAGCAGCTGTGGGGCCCTGCTGGTCCCAGCTGGCCCTGGACGTGTCCCCAGCCCCTCCAGGATCCCTCCTGAGGAGCAGCACTGCTGTTCAGGGGATGAGCTGTCTCCCAAGGCCAGGGGCAGTGGGGATATTCCAGCTTTTTCATACCACTGGTTCAAAGGAATGCTGCCTGTCTCCCCTTGTGTCAGACATTTCATGGGTGATGGAGCAAGAAAGGATAGAAAAGGCAGCCCAGGGACTGTGTCTTTCTGGTTTTGTTTTGGCTGTTTCTGAGCCCATTGCAGGGTGGGAATGAGGATCCTCTGTGTGAAACAGCTCTGAGTGCTGTTCTCTGCCTTGGCATTGCCTCTCTGCAGCCAAACCAAACCGGACCAAACCGGACCAAACCAGACCAAACCAAACCGGACCAAACCAAACCGGACCAAACCAGACCAAACTGGACCAAACCAACCAAACCAACCAAACCAAACCAAACCGGACCAGACCAAACCAAACCAAACCAAACCAACCAAACCAAACCCAACCAAACCAAACCAAACCCAACCAAACCAAACCAAACCCAACCAAACCAGACCAGACCAAACCAGACCAAACCAAACCAAACCAAACCAACCAAACCAAACCAAATCAAACCAAACCCAACCCAACCAAACCAGACCAAACCCAACCAAACCAGACCAGACCAAACCAGACCAGACCAAACCAGACCAAACCAAACCAAACCAAACCAACCAAACCAAACCAAACCAAATCAAACCAAACCAAACCTGCGGTGCATCAGCAGCAAAACTTGTCTTTCTCATTTAGTGTCTCCATTCAGTGGAGCTGTGGTTCCTGCCTGCTATTTCAGGTTACAGCCCAATCAGGAAGCCCTGAGATGGCTGAGATTTGTGTGCAAGAGAATTGTGCCAGTTGTGGAGCTGTGCCAAGGATGGAACAGCCTTTAAGGCTCCAGCCAGTAATTAAGAAGTAGCCCTAAGACAAATTGTGAAAATCTTAAAAATTATATGAATTGTATACAAGACGCCTTCTCTGCTTTCCAAAGCCCTGACCAAGGATCATGCAAGTCATCTGTGGTCAGTTTGGGAGCTGGAGTGAACCTGGGCTCCTGGAATGCAGACAATTAAAAACACTGAACATTATAATGGATTATGAAAACATGAGAGCAATATGGTCTTCCAAAATATGCTGTTAGGGTGTATAAAAGTGACCTAGAAGTTTTCAGTATTTCTCAGGTAAGCAGGCATTGAACCTTAGGAAGCATTTCCCAGAACATTTCCATAACTCCCCCCTTGGCTGGGATGAACCTCTCTGCTGCTGTGAGTCAGGGAGGGCCCAGCCTGCTGCTGCTCCCTGAGGTCCATCCTGCTTGAATTACCGCCTGCCTTGGAGTTTCCTTGGCATCTGTCACAGCCCATGTGAGCAGCACACACATCTGTCTGTAGCACAGCTCTGAAGAACAAAAACATGGAGTAGAATTTTCATTTGATACTTTCTATCTTACTGCATTTCCTATTGCTTCTGTGATCTGGGAACCCAGCCTGTGGAACCCAGGACAGAGAGCTCAGGCTGCTACTTGGTAATGAATGTTCTGTCATTTTGACTTAGCTGAGAAACTCCTGTTACTGCTGATACCAATACAAGCAATAAATTTAGATTGCTTTCGATATTATTGAAATAATCCATATTTGCTCTTTTTGTAGCACTCTTACTTTACTGTGCCTGACACCAGAGAGCTTCCCAGTATACCTGAAAATGTGAGTATTTGGGAGGACCCTGCACATTATTGTTTCCATTCAATGTCAGAAGCAACACAGATGACAAATATTGCTCTGTTTGGGAAAGGTTTCATTCTGTAAAATACTGAGCATTCAGAGCTGACAGCCTGCATGTGTGATTAAAAGCTGAACTGCCTGAAGGACAAGGTACTGATGGACAGATTGATGTGGGTAAAACAGCAGCTCTGCTAATCCTTCACCTCCCCTCTGGAAGAGTGACCTGAGGGAGCAGGGAACATGCTCTGCGTGCTCCATGGCTCCTGAGATCGCCAACCACCCCTGGGCTCTTGAGAGCCACTTTTTGGGAGACTGTTTAAGCCTTGCAGTGTGGTGTGTGTTCCAGCCTGGCTCAGCTTTCCAGCCAGATGATAAGTCTGTGGGGAGACAATGCTGGCATTTGCTTCTCTTAAATACTCTTTAATGTGCTCCTGCTCTGTCTCAGCCAAACTCCTGTGCCTGACATCTCAGTTTCCTTTCCCGAGCATTTTGCGGTCGGCCTCAGCATCAAATTCTTCAGCTGATGGCATCAAAGGGAAAAGGGAATCATCAAGACATTCCATCTCATTTGTGGGTGATTTGTATAGCAGATAGCATTCGGGGCTTTTTGTTTGCCTTTCAAGACACTGTTGCTGGTTTTTCTGTGTTGCAGACTCTTCATACTGACACATATTGTGACAGGAAATTTAATAGATGTGCTCTTTCTTCTGAGGTGCTTTATTTTTGTACAAATATGATACACTGGGTGTGATTCAGGAATCAATTCCCGAGTGTAAACCAGCCATCAAATCTTGTCCTAATTCACAGACTCATAAAATCCCAGAATCATTTGGCTGGAAGGGACCTCAAAGCCCATCCAGTGCCACCCCCTGCCATGGGCAGGGACACCTTCCACTATCCCAGGATTGTGTCATTTCTTAGGAGGTTTTATCTATCTGTTAAAGCAACTTTCCTGTGGAAGTGGAGCATATTAATGGGAATAATACAAGGAGATTAAATGGGCATAAGTCTGCTGTATTTTAATCAATTGACCTTGATTTATTAAAAATTCCACATATCTTACCTGGCATTGCATTTAAAACCCATATTAGCCAAAGTTTTAGTGGTGCCAAACTTGGAAGTCGGATGTGGTGATGAATGGAGAGCTGCACAGAGCTCTGTTTGGAATGTTAACAAACCTCTTGGAACTACCTGACTTTTTGTCAGATCAATGTGCTTAATGAGTCACAGAACCATCTAGCATGGGCACTTTTCTGTTAGAGCAACTCATTCCCTGCTTCAGGAGATGTGAGTTGTGTGAGGGATATGGAAATGCACAGTGACTTCAAAAGTAAATGGGGTTGGTTGCAGGAAATACAGTGAAAGACTGAAGTTCCTGGTGCTAGCTGTTGTGTTTCAGAAGTAGCAGGGAAGTTAACAGGCTGAAACAAGGGCATTTTCTTGGGGATGATGTCCTGGACCACAGTGGTCCATCTTCCTCTTTAGATGATGGTGGAAGAGAAGTAGATGATTTTTGATCTCAAAAGTCAGTGCAGTCAGTGTATATTGATATTAGATAGCAGGTGATGAGGTGGATGATTGATCTGGGAATGAACTTTTGAAGGAGTGTGAGGGAGTTCTGTAGCACTCTTGGTGAATTTTGAGAGGAATGGGGATACCTGTTCTGAAAATCCCCCTTTTTACTGCCCCAAGAAAGGTTTAAATCCTAGGAAGTAAAATACATAACAATCACCCTGCAAACTGGAACGCTTTCATTTGTATTTATTTAACTCATTCATGGTTTTGTCACTTACGAGACATGTCTTTCAAAATACATGTGTAAGTCCCAATTTCAGCTTCAGAGCTGACAGCTTTCTTATAAATACAACTTCGAGGGAACACGTGAATCTCCTCAGTACCAATACATTTCCATGCAGCCCACATGGTTCCCAGGTGTCCTTGGCAAATCTCGGAGAGCAGACAAGACTGAAACCTTATAAATCTTTCCATCTGAAGGTACATTTGTGTGTCATGTCATCACAATAAACTCGATGAAAGAACAATTGCAAATCAAGTCCCCACGTCTATTTTCCTCTTGCAGTGGAGGCTGTTGCCTCACAAACAGATCCATGTGGAGCAGGGCTGCATCTCTGGGCTGGTGCAGGGACTGTGTGCTGCTTTTGCTGTGCCCTGAGTCGGGTGGCATCAAAGGGAGTTCAGGGCTCCTTAAAAATCCTTTGAATTCCCACTATTAGCAGGAACTGTGTCGTCACGAGCTGTGTTTTGGCGTGGTGGAGGGGTGGGTGAGAGGGGGAAGAAGAGCCGTAGAGAAGACAGCTTATGTTTAGACAAAAATATCATGTTAATCAGCACAGATGGGATGAGAAATACAGAAAAAGTACATGATAGTTTAATAGGTTTTTGGCACAATGTGTTGGCTTTTTTTTTTCTCCTTTGACTGTACCTGTCTGTGGCTCCAGCTCTGCTGTAACAAAGACCTGAATGATTGTTTTATTTTGCATGTTTGAAGCCAACCATAATGAGCTCAGTTTTTATCCCTCTACATACTGGTACCAAAGTCTCCCAAATACAATGCTTAATTTTCCTTCAGTTCTTTGTGTTTGGATGGCAAGCTGGGGAACATATTTTTGCACAGTATGAAGCATCTTGGCAGACTTCTCAGGCCAAGTATCTTGGATCTGTCAAAAGTGCTAATAGGCTTTGTTGAGCTTCTTTAAGTTTCTAAATCATATTTGCTTTTTGCTTTTCTGCACTTTTTTATTTAAGGATGATTAAGATTGCACTTGAATTCATGACTAATCTAATTTTTCTCTCACATGTGCTTTTTGTATAAGGCTGTCTTTATCCTATAGCAACCCTTTCATGTCTGTAAGAAGCTATTTGAAAACAAATTCCCTAATTCAGCATTTTTGGGTAGTACCTTTTCCTCCACCTCTCCCCTTTTCTTTAATTTCCATGTTTAACGAAGTGAAGTGCTCAGAGAGAGAATTCCTTTCCTCCTTCCTCAGCCTTCCCCAGGGAAGTGCTGCTGTCTCCCACCCAGGGATGTCCAAGTGCCCCGAGTGAGGGGTTCAGTTCACACAACTGGGTTTGTGTGTGTGAAGTGCCCAGGTGTGTTCCCAACAGTCAGGATTGTTCTAGCACAGGCTGAGCTCACAACTCAATTTGCTGTATTAGAATTGGGATGTGGGGTTTTGGTACTTCATCAGGCAGCTTTGAAGTCTCCATAAAAGTGACAGAACATTTTTTCAGAGAAGTATCTTGTATCCAAAAAACTGTGTGTGAAACATCATCACTTTTATTACCCCAAGACCCAGCTCCCCAAAACTTTGGGGAGAGATACTGCAATTAGGAAGGCCTCTGCCATAAGATGAAATCCTGCTTTCTTTTGTTAAGCCACGTACTGGATGCAGCACAATAGAAAGATGAAATCACTTTGGTTTGGGGTGGTTTTTTTGTTTGGTTTTTTGTTAAGGACACTTGGGTTTGTAATATGAGTCAAAAATGATTTTTCTGTCTCCCCAGAGAAATCTGACAGAGTATTTTGTAGCAGTTGATGTCAACAACATGCTGCATCTCTACGCCAGCATGCTGTACGAGCGCCGCATCCTCATTTGCTGTTCTAAGCTGAGCACTGTAAGTAAAATGCACAACAATTTCTTCTATTCACAGTACTTATTCTTTTTAATTACAGTCATATGTAGGAAATTAACTGATTATCTCCAGGTCCACCTTTCCACCTCAGTTATGCAGCCCCAGCTCAGTTCTTTGCCTTATGTGAGGGTTTTGTGGAACTTCTGTTGGCCCCCGATGTTCAAAAGAATTTTTTGGATGCAGGGATTTTTGTGGCTGCTTGGTACACGAATGTTCAAAGACTTATGGCATAGAAAAGTCCTTTATTCAGAATTTACTTGACAGGGAAAAAAAAGAAGATAAATGACACTGTCAAATGAATGTTCCAGTGACCTCTTCTGGATGGACCAGAGGAGTGGGCTAAAGTACATTGACAGTGCACAGTTTTGCAGTTGTGTTTGATAAGGTTTAGTCTTAATGCTCCTTAGGCTCCATCAAGTGTCTGAGAGATGAAAGCTGCTGAATATTCCAGAGTACTCTCTTCTAAAAATGGCTGGAGATCAAAACAAGCACAGGGCTTGATTCAGTTCAAAGTTTTGTGTTATGCATTTCAAGGTTTAGCAGTCAATAAGATTGTGATTTTCTTTATGAAAGCAAATGCTCCGTGGTCATCGTGTTTGCTCTGTAAATGGCTATTGATTGCTTTCCTTTGTGAGAGCTGAAGATGGTTTAACTAATTTTGGTCTCTAGTGCTGTGGGCTGAGCACTGGAGCAGTCCTGGCTGAAGTGCAGCTGCCATTTCCATTTCCTGGGGCTGTAACTGGTGTCTGGCTGTAGCACCAGAGCTGCTTGGTGTGAGATTCAAGGTGCTCCATGGCACTGTGAGTGCTCTGCAAGGCTGGGGTGATGGCCACAAACCCTCTAAGGATGGTCTGTCAGCACAGGGCACAGAAATGAGGGGAGTAAGACCTCAGACTTAATCCCAGAATAACTATTACAATATCATTTTCAAAGGTAAGCAAAAGGAGAATTATAATAGCCTCTGGCACCTAATAACAATTATTAATAATGTTTACAATCAATCCCACATTTAACTGAAAGCATTTAAGTATTATAATGTTTAATACTGTAGAAAACTTGTAAAATCTTAACTTCTCTATCTGCCACATGTTCTGTGTCCTCACTGCTAAAATAAGGAAAATTCCATCCAGGTCTGGTAATGGAATAAAATGAAGGAGAGGTGTTTATTTCAGCAAACTACGGAATGAAAAGAACAGTAAATGATCAGAGAGGAGGGAAGAAGAGAAGGGCTGCCCAAAGCATTTCAGAGGTTGCGTGGTTGGTTGGTTTAATCTCTTCCTTTGTGACAGAGCCTGGGAAGAGGAATTACTTACCTGTCACTGTGCCTTCCTTAATGAGCCAGTTCACAAGTGGGGCTGGGTTTTTTTCCTCTCTTTCTGCAATTTCTCTTCCTTTTGCCTCTGTCCAAGATAAAAGCACGTCTGGTTCTCGGGAGGGAGGGGTATTCATACTGTGTGTTCTTAGCTTACAAGTTTCTCTCTAAACTGCTGGCAGATTGGAGTGACAGTGTGAGGCAGGTTTGAGGAGCTGGGCCCAAGCCAGCGGTTGCCGCTCGCCGTTCCAGCCCAGGAACATTCTCTGCTCCCAGCCTGTGCTTGGCACTGCCAAGACCTTGTCCCTGGAAAGGAACCAAAGCCCCATTTCCTGAGTGCAGCCAGCCTGGGGGGCTGCTCAGGGGCTGCTGCCTTTGTCTGCAGCTTTTAGCTTTTTAACACAAAAGTGGAAGGGACCTGCTGCAGTTCATTTCTGTTAGCATTGAGAGACTCACTTCAGACTTGGGGCTTGAATTTAATACCAGGTAGGAGAGAGAAAACAAAACCACCCTGGGTAGAAAGTCTTTTATGGTGCAGTGAATTCTGTGCTGCAATACATGACCTCAAATTCAAATTTGGATTTTAAATATCCTTATGTCCTTAAGTTGAACAAGATTTCGAGGTAACTGAACAAAGGTGTGTTTGTTAGCTATTGTATAAACCATATGTACTGAACCTATGGAGAAGTTACAGCTGTTTGCTTGGATTTTGTTCTTCTTCTCTACAAACAGAAATGCAGATAATTCCTCAAAATGTTATAACAGTTAATCCTGTTAGACTTCGTTACATATTCCGTGATCTAACTCCTCAAGAAAAGCCAGATATGAACGAAAATGATAAATCCCCCGTGCCTGGCAGAAGCTCACCTGCTGGTGGGAGCACGCTGCTGCAGAAATGAAACCCGAGCTCTCCTTGCAGCCAGAATTCTCTTTTCCTCCAGAACCTGCAGCCTGGCCACCCCAAGGTGTTCCCTGCCTGGGAGTGGGGCAGCAGCACACTGGCTCTCATTATAAAGTGTCTTACATGAAACTCTGAAATGGCTTAAACTTGGGCATTTCAGGGATGTTTCTGCCTGGCTCCATCAGACTGAGGTGGGTTTCTTTGCTTGATTTTTCTGTGATTTTTGGAGTTTTAGCACAGAGCAAAGAATCCCATTGTGGCATGGATGCTGCTTTGGTCCTGGAGCAGAGCTTCCCTTGCCACTTCTGCACAGCTCTGCCAGGGGAGCTCTGACACAACCTCCTGTTCCCTGCCTGGGGTGTGATGGGCCCCAGGGCTCTGAGGGAGAGGAATTACAACAACATATGAGCAGTTTGATACCCCACCCGTGCTAGAATTAATGTCATGATTTGTCTTTGCTTAGTTTGATCTCGGACACCTTCAGGCCACACAGAGACCCTGGTCCCACAGAGTTTGTCCCCTCAGGACTTGTAAGCAGTGCTCTCCCTCCTTCCCCCTGCCCAGGTGGCATTAAGTGCTCCATTTCCTCCTGCCTTCTGAGAGCTGGGAGGATTTGTGGAGAGTCGTGTTCAAAACATCTCTCACAAGTGAAGCTCAGTGTAGTGCTTGTGCTGGGTGTCCCTGGAGATTGAAGGGCACTGAACCAGGAACAGGGTGGATGTCACTCCCCTGTCACCTCCGAGTCTCCTTGGATGTGTCTGTGTGTGAGTGCTCTGACTGATTTCTTTACTTTACTTCCCCAAGTGTGTCTGCTCATATCCTTTTCCTACAGTATTTTGCCTATAGCTTTTGTTGAGATTGGCTTATTGAGCATTACCACCTGCTCCATATTAATATCCTTGGTGAATGTGACAAATATCCTGCTTATCTTCTTTTCCAAATTAATAATTATTGTTTGAAATAGGATTGAGAGCAGTAATTTCCTCTGTGAGGATTCTCCCCATGGCTTCACTGGCACTTCCCTTTGCTATTTCAGTACCTGTCACACCAAAACTCTCCTGTATGAGTTTTTAATAATATAACTGAGAAATCAATGGATCAGAGGATAAGGTGAAGGGCAATTAGATAAAATTCGCTTTTAAATCCTCCAGATTTAATCACTGAGTTTAGTGTACCGTGTTTTTAAGAAATGCATGCCACGGTTTTTTCAGTTGGTGTTATAATTTCAGAGCAGTTTTATGGTATTTAATGGATGGTAATTTCCAGGTTTGGGAGATTTGCCATTACTACTATTTCTTAGTTCCCTTTGTGTTTTTGTTCCCATGTTTCTGTTGCTTTATACAATGCTGGGTGTTCTCTGCAGGTTGGGTTTGTTGAGTGAGTCGTGTTCTCAGCTGTGCACAAAGTCATGTGGATGGCAGCCACTCCTGCTCCCCCTGAGCCCCTTGTTTCTGCCAGCAGTGCTGTATATTTTCTAATACAGCATTGATAGGAAAGCAGAGTTGATTCTTTACTTTCTGGCCTCCGAGTTTACCATTTGAAGCGTGGGGTTTGTCTCATTTATGCTCTGGTTTCTCTGTTTTTCAGTTAACTGCCTGCATCCATGGCTCTGCAGCCATGCTCTACCCGATGTTCTGGCAGCACGTTTACATTCCTGTCCTGCCCCCACATCTCCTGGACTATTGCTGGTAAGGCCATCCCTGTGTGGGCATCACTGGGCGTGTTCTGTCCCTCAGAGCCACAGCACAGCTCAGAGTGAGCCTGCAGCCTCTCCTGCTGCAGCCCTTCCTGGGGGTGCAGCTGCATCCGGGCCTGCAAACAGGATTGTGCAGCTTTAAAGGAAGTTTGCTCCTGTGCAGCTGATTGAAATGTCAGTGTTTAAATGTGTGCCTGTGTTGGGGAGCAGGATCTAAAGAGTTATCTGGTGTGGAAATGAGCCTTCCCTGGCTCCCTGGCAGGAAGGGCAGGTCCCAGTCATTTGCAGTGCCAGCAGGTGCCTTTCCCTGGATAATGGGCTTCTCACGTGTAATTAACACTTGCAGAGGCTGCCCCAGCTCCCCTCAGGTACCTGCTGCTGCGGGGCTCAGCACAGGCTTTGCCTTGGCAGATCAGTTATTCATGGACTTCTGACAAAGGCAGGGACAGGGGCCCGCCCAGAGGGTGGAAAAGCAAAGCCTGGGGCAGGAGGGAGAGGCAGGAACACTGAGCATCGCTGAGGGGATTCTTTCCTGGCCACCACCCGGCCATGGCAGGAGGGAGCCAGGCTGTGTGCAAAGAATGATTTCAAAATGTACAACTGTTAGGCAGCTCATAAATGCAACAACTGATTTCCTTACCCAGCCAGGAACTTTAATTAGAGAGGTAGCTCCACACTCTGTCATTGTTTGAGTAAGTCAATTTAGCAACAATTTATGTGCCATAAAATATTTCCCAAAATAGAGTCCACCATCTATTTTGTAACCATGTGAACTTGGAGATGTCATTTTTGCCTGGGAGGACTGAGCAATCAGCTCCCTGCTTTAAGGCAGTATTTCTGCTTCCTGGTGCCTGCCTCTAAAGGGAAATGACCTGAGATTATTTAAAATAGAAGAGTTCCATTTAGTTTTAATTATTGCCCAGTTATTTCTTTTGCAAATATGACATAAGAATTTTAGAGAGCCGAAATGGGAACAAAACTTGAAGCAATGAGAATTCTTCAGTTCTTGTGAATACAGAATATCTTGTTCATTCAGTTGACTGTGCTCATTTACTGACTGTGCTGTGATGTTTTGAATCTTCTGCTCTTTTGAAACTCACAGAAGGATGAATAGACTGTGTCACTCGAGATCTTTGAAAGATTTTTGAAAAAATTATATTCCACCTGTGATTATTTGCCTTTTGTTTCCCATTTCCCTCTTGAAAGGGTTGTCTTAAACTTAATATTTCTGTTCTCCTGCATTCCTCACTGAGGTACCTTCCCTCAGAGCTGAAAATGCCAAAACGTGTCTCCCAAATGTTTGTTCTCACTGCACTTGCTCAGTGCTGACTCAGTGCTGCTGGTGGATCCTCCAGGCATCTGGAATGACCTCAGTCACCTCATCCTGTCATGTAGATCATTGAGGACAAAGGGGCAGGAGGGGAAGCAAGGGGGAAGAGTGCTATCCTTTATTTTTATTTTTTAATTAGGCACAGTTTTTTAATGTGTTTTCAGCCCAGGGAAACATTTTGGGTGCAGGAGACTAAAATCCTTTCACTAGATTCCATACCTTTATGCACAATTGCTTGTTCCTTTGAATACAGAGCAAGGGAGGAAGTACAGAAGCAGAGCTGCCCTGCTGCTGGCTGGTTTGGGGTTGTTTGGTTGGGGTTTGTTTGGTCAGGGCACGTGGCAGAGGTGCCAGAAGTCCTGGTCACTGAGGTGCTGCCACCAAGCATGGACAGGCAGGCACATACAGCTCTTGGAATTTGGCCAGATCTTGTCTGTCTATTTTATTGGGAATTGAAATGTTTGGAGATGTGAAGGAAGCAGTGTATCAATTTTCCTCACTGCTTTTCCCAGTTGGTTTTCTGTGTGCCACAAAACCACTCCCACTGTGCCTGTTTGCTTCCTTCTTGCTCTCAGTGTATGTGTTTAAAACCAGCCCTTAGGAAAGGCCAGCTCTGCTGAGCTGGGACACAGCTGAGTGTGTGCTGATCCCCAGAGCTTTGTCACCAGAAGAAACAGCATGTTTTGTAGGGTGATAAAAACAGTCTTTTCTATCAGACAGCTTAGCAGCCAACAGGAATAAATTCTGAGAGCACCCTGTGGCACAGCTGCTGAACAAATGCCTCTGTTGGGGCACTTTGCCTTTTCTCCTGGGGTTTTTTTAACCCCCTTTCTCCCGTTTTCTAAATCTGCATCTAGTCAATGTGCTCCTGGAGGAGGTGGAGGTGGAGCTGGAGTCCTCCTGCTGCTGGGAAACAAAGATTCCTGCCCGGGGGGCTCTGGGTGGGCACTGCCCCTGAGCCTGGCACACCTGGGCCCTCACTGAAGCCTCCTGAGCTGCTCTCCTGGAGTCAGAGCCCTGCGTTCTCTGCATTGTTCCAATTTATGCAGCCAGGTTTCTAATTTGCATCAATTACCCCAATAAATTTTGGGTGGAATTCTGTTGCATTTCAATGAGGAATCCGAAGAGAAGTCAGGAGAGTGCCCCAGAGAGGGAAGTACCAGTGGTGGGATACAGTCAGCCCTTAAGTCAATGTTTGTAGAGCAAGACATGACTGTGGTAAATGGGCTCTCATCCCTTTTCCTGGAACAGTGAAGCAAAATGGTGAAATCCCTGTGTAGCTGCAAATAGGAACCTTTTGGAGATTCTTGGGCTTTTACATTACTTTCCTGGTGAATTGCAGTATTTTTTAAGGCTGGGCTTTTTTCACTTAAGAAGAAATGTCCCCTCTATTTCACCTGCTTCTCTTCCAATTAGTAGTTGCCCACCTCTTGGGAGCATAATTAAGAGGTCTCTAGTTTGCCTCAGAAAACGAATTAAAGAAATTGTAAAAATGCAACTGTAATAAATGGGTAATATATAGCCATTATGTCCCCAAAATCCATATTCATGCTTATGCATTGCTACTTTAATGATTTGATATTTACCTATATAACTCATTTGATTATAAATAAGGCTGATTGCCTTGGGAGCCAGCATAGCACAAGAGGAGTAATGACCCCTCTCTTTGTTCCGAAAGGCTCACACAGGCACTTTGTTTGAGCAGTAAATACATGTGGTAGAAACTGATACTTCTTAATTTTGCACTTAATGGCTATTGGCTGGCAGCAAACAACTTTGGGTAATTAGTAGTTGTGGCTGTAAGAAGCCCCAGGACTGATGAAGTGTCAAGCAGTGGGGAAGGGCTGCTCTGAAGGGCAGTCTTTAATCTGCCAGGGCTCCCAGAAGGATTAAAGGTTGTGCTGAGTGTTTCTGCCCTTTATCCGAGGGATGTGTCTTGCTGAACTTCACTTGGAAGTCTTGCAAGTACAAATCTACCCTGATAAAATATTAAAATCTGCTGGAGTGCTCCACATCTCAGGACCTGAATGGCAGTGAGGGAGGATTGTTTCAGTGTGCCCTGGGTGGGGAGGGGGGACACACCACATTGCCTGCACAGGATGCTAAAGGTCTGCTTAAATAATGGCCTATGATTAACTCATGGTCAAGAGAAATGGTGATAAAAGCAATTTATGAAGCCTGACATGAACTTTGGGCATTTACTTCTAGGTGTGTTTCCTATTCAGTCATATTGATGAGTGATGATGGAAGAATAGAATCTCTCTGGTAGATTTTATGGGAAATATTTATGCTCTTCACCAGAATTACATTTTATTGAGGTTATTTACACAGTTCCTGTAATTATTTTATGTGCTGTATTGCATTACATGTAATGTTTGTCACTTCACATTTGAAAAGATGAGCCTTTGCATCCAAAGCTGATCCATGTATCTTAAGCCATATCTTTTCTTGCTACGTTTGGAGATGTTAATAAATGGCTGCTTTTCAGGAACACTGCACTCTTCCTGCTTCCTTTCAGTACATTAGCCAAGGTTCCACTAGATGAGACATTTGCAGGCTTAAGACTTCCTGCCGAGGTGGGGCAGGGTGGGGATTGAGGCTGTGGCGTTGCTGGAAGTCCTTAATTGGAACCACATTGGTGCTGGTGGCACTGGAGGGGATGGAGCAGCCAGAGCCACAGCACTGCTTCATCCCTCAGTGTAAAATTCCTGCCTGTTCTCCTGCTCCTGGGCTGTGGGCACTGGAGCTGAAGGGATGGCATTTGTCACAAACCAAACGTGTCTGTGACAAAGCAGAGCTCAGCTGAGCAGCCCCGGTGTGTCAGGGCTGAGTGTCCTGGGCAGTGCTCAGACCTTCTGCCCAGGACCAGGCTGGGTGTTCCAGCTCCCACCTGTGGGATTCCCAGGAAGCAGAAACTCAGGACAATTCTGTGCTGTAGCAGCTCCTCTGGGCTCTGTCCTGAGGGGCTCTGGGGCTGCACTCATTGCAGTGATGTGGGACATGGTGCTGGAGTGTTCTGCCAGTGAACTGGGAAGGGCTCATGGAAGTTATATGTGTTTAATGTCTCAGAAAGAAAAAAAATGGTTTCACATGGAATGTTTACTGCAGGGGCTGTTTCCACCTCGGTAGAGCATCCTACAGAGTGGCAGTTTGAGGGGGTGTATTAATAAACAACATAAATATTAATATGCTTATCAGTAAATACAGTTTTGAAGGTATTTCTTAGGAAAAGGAGAAGCAGGGATTTTTGCTGGCCTGGTGTCTCAGGAGCTTTTTCAGCACTGTACTGCTCTTACTGAGCAGTAGGCACCAGCTTAGAGCAGCAATATGGGAGATATTTTAATCCAAGGCAGTACAGTGACATTTCTCTCATTTTTTCATCTGAAATTGAAAATGAGCTCTTTGAGCTTCTGTATCCAAAGCGAGCTGAGGCTCTATTTTAGAAGTTGTGTCTGTCTGTGTGCGCTGCGTTTCGCAGGCAGGATGTGCCATATTTGCAATTAGCAGCTCTGGCAGCCTGGCTGATGGCTCCCTGTGAGGGGGAGGCTGAGCAGCTCCTGTTGGAAATCCTGGACACCCGGAGCAGCTCCACCCGGGGCTCTGCTGGGAGCGGGGCCTTCCCAGCTCTTGCTCACACAGGGAAGGGACATGGAGAGGATCAGTCCCTTAAACATTGGCCTCCTGTGGGCTAACAAAGGTGTCCCACCCCGTCCCAGGCTAAAACCTGCCCTAAGAGCCTCTGGGCTGGTTAACTGCTGTGTCCTGAGGGGAATGTTGCTATCAGCTCATGTCCCAGGAGATCTGGACTTTATCAGGATCTTCAAAAGTGGTTTTTATGTTTTGTTTTACAAATGAAAACACATCAAGATCTATAATTAAAAGTAAATTGCCTAAAAATGTGTTTGGACTCATTCAAAGAATCCAAAACTTGTAGTACTGGGTGATGTGTATGCATTAACTTAACCACTTGATGCTACAAGAGGGTCCAGTATTTGAAAGAATACTCTTGAAAAAGTCTGGGTATGTTTTTAAAATTGCAATAACACATTTTGGTTTTCTAACAAAAGACCCCAGTGTTAGGGATATGTTTAATAGCTGTCCTTAGGTACCTGCCTAAACTTAGTCACTTAGACATTCTGTTGTCAAGAAAAAGTGAAGTCGTACAGGAGAGGGAGGCTATTGCATACTAAAAAAGGTCTTTCAAATACAGTCTACCACTTTGTTCACGTGTGATTTGTTTGTGTATATGTATTTTTAAAGCAAAATCGAATCCAGAATCGCAGTGTTTTCCTGCAGCTGATGTTGTAAGTCACGGGTGTTAGTGAATGTTACAGGGATGTAAAGCCATGTCTCTTTTCCTCTCCACAGTGCCCCCATGCCCTACCTCATTGGAATACACCTAAGTTTGATGGAGGTAAGTCTCTCTCACCATTCCGGAAACTATATATAGTGGTATCATTTAGAGCCAGATTCTGCAAGCAATTACACATTCATTCATATGCTTAAAAATGCACTAATGCTGTTAATTTGGGCGTGCTGGGGGAGTTGAGTGAGGCACACATGATAAGGGTGGATCTGGAGGAGCCTCCTTTGCTCCCCTGAGCTCCTTGGGCGCATTTCCCGTTCGCAGCTCGCGGTGACAGGCTCACGTCGTGCTCCCCTCCCCACCCTGGGGCTTCATTTAATCACTTCAGTGCCTTGCCTGGACTCAGCCACAAAGGCACAGTCGATATTAAACCACAATGTTGACAGTTACAGTTCTCTTTTAGGCTTTTGCAGACAGATTGTAATTTTTTTAATGTTCAAAAGATCTGAAAAGAAGGAACTTGCAGTTAATGTTAACACAAAGCTGGCAGAGCACCAGCCCTCACAGAAAGCTTCTCCTATAAACAATTCCCAGTAATTCATGTGACTTTTTTTAAAAAACTCTAAAAGTGGAAATAGCACATTTGCTTTTGCTTCCAGTACTGGTGAAACAGTGGATGACTTTCCTCAGAAGTATCTGGGGGATAACAAAAGACACTGACTTCAGGTGCCTCTGAAATCCTCATCCTTGCTGCCTGTGCCCCTTCCCAAGGAGTGCTGGGGTGGGAAGAGACATTCCTGCCCAGGGAGCTCATTCCTGACCCAGGAGAGCTGGGCCTGTGCCCCTGGGTTACATCCTGTGTTTGGATTGGAGCCTTCGTGTTCAGGGTACACAACAGTTCAGAGAGCTGGAATTGTTCTTGTATTGTCCATAAAAATGTGTCATTTCTCAAATACTGATCAATGTTCTTTCACTGGGCAAACGTGTGTGATAATGGTGCCCTGTGTGTTTGTATGTGCTGTGTAACATTCCCCCTTTCTCCAGCATCAATGGGAGGTAATTTTAGAGGGGAGTTTTTTCATTAAAAGATAGATTAAATGTACAGGATGTGTTTTTTCTTCTCCTTACCATCCTGGGTACAGATGATTTTTTTATACTGCTAAACCAAGTAAAGAATTGCAGTACAATGTGTTTGTGAGTAACCAATTTGTTTAAAACTCAATATGTACATTTGTTTGCACATCATGTGCTTCTGTTCAAGGGGCTACTCATAATCACCCTTGGATACTGCACAGGCAGGAGCGAGGGAATATCCAGGAAGAAAGGTGCTTTTCATATCAATCAAGAAACTTTCTGCCCCATATCCATCGCAGGCAACCATTGGTGTGATTATTGTGATATCTGTAAAAGATGGAAGAGAGCTGGTAGAGGATGGGAGCATATCTCCATACACACCTTGGCAGCTTTCACAGATATTTGTGCTCACAACGAGCTCTGTGGTTGGCCTGGGAATGGATATAGAAAAAAATTAATAATTACGCCTTGGAGTTGCTTTGTGTGATGTCTCACTCCTGTGCCTTGCTCCATAAATCCATTGCCTCTTCCTTTGTCTCTGTGTTTCAGACTGCAGGGCTCTGTGGGCCTTCCAAACTCCATCTGTAAAAACTCAAAAAAAGGAGTTGTTCTTGGAGAAGCCAATTTTCATCCATTTTAGTAACTTGTGAAAAAATCTGTTTAGTACTAAATCCAGTCTGGCTTTTGAATAGCCAGAGATTCTGGAACACAGACACGCTTTGGCAAAGTACAGTTATTCAAAGTGCCTTATCAAATAAATTAAATAAATAAACCAAACTGTTTTCTCTGCTCCTATGGATAAGTTGAATACAGACAGAACTGCATCTTGCAGCTAATGCTGCTTTTTCCATTGAAAAATAATACAAAATTCCCCAGTGGCTGCTGGATCTGTCTGGTGGCAAGTGGTGCAGAATTTCTGTGCCCTGGGCAAGGGAAAGGTGACATTTGTCACATGAGCTGGGCACTTCCTAGCTTACCTCTTGTTTGTGGTGCTGAATGCTCACTCTATTTGTCCCCTCCTTTATTTGTAAAGCTGTGTGCTTTTTTGTTCAGAATAACATTGTAGTTGCAACAGCAGTTCTTTTTCTCATGATCTGGCAGTTGTGTTTGTTTAAAAATATCTTATCTTTTCCATATCAAAATAATTTTATAAACTAGAATTACAAACTACTGCCATTATTCAGTATTCCTTTTTTTCTAAATGCTGAAAAGTCCCAAATAGGACTTCAAAAGTGTTGTGTTAATGTACGTGTTGGAGTGTCAGGATGAGGGGTTCATTCCCAGACCTGCAGCTGAGGCAGGTGGAGCCTTGCCCAGGTGGAGCCCAGGGAGTGCTGCAGGTAGGTCTGGGCTCAGGCTGTGCCCATGCTTGGATTTATCCTCCTTGTGCCAGCATCAGTGGCAGCCTCATCTTGCCCAGGGAAGGCTGTGGTGTGAAGGCAAGATGGGATTTGGGATATAGAAAACCATTATTTGCTACCTCTAGTCTTGTTTCTGTGGGTTTTGCTGTCCCAGTGTTGGAGTGGGGCCTCTGGAAGAAGCAGAAGTGTTGGTGATTTTAAACAAAATCCAGCCTCTCTCAGCTCGACAGATCTTTCCTGAGCTGTTTGCTTAAACTTAAAGTTAGTTTGCAGTTTCCCGTGTTCCACAGGGGCTCTGCAGAAGGAACAGTTATTTTAATGGAAAATGACAAATTTTTCTTATGATTAAAATATCAAGCCTATCCATTGACTGTTAAATCTAATTTGCTGTGACTGAAATGTTCTCCAGTGAGATAAGATAATCTCCTGTTATAGGTCAGAGGGCTCCAACTGATTTATGGGGGAAAACCTTGGTAGAAAATACAGAGCTGTGTTTTGTGCTCTTATTTTTCAGCTTTTCTATCATCACCTAGTTAGTCATTCTTTATAAGATTTCCATTTAGCAATCCATAAAGTGACTTCAAAGAAGGCTAAAAGTTTATAAGCTGTTGGATAAGCAAGGCTGGAGCTATCACATGAATAATGGAACATGCTTATGGAACTAATTGAATTCATATTAGATGAAGATAAGTACTTAGTAGTGATAAATAATGAGATAGGAAAATGAAGCTCTATCAAAAGAACACACCCCTTTCACTATGCTATTTTCTGCCTGTGCACTGTAGGCTGTTTTAGTCTTCAGATTATATAAAATTGCCCTTTGTGTCAGAAGCTGTGGCAAAGTCAGCCACAGCCTTTTACGATTTGCCAGAGAAAATGATTGTTTCTGCAACTGTTTGTGCAGGAGGTTATCAGTGTGATGGTGCTGATGGAGGGGGAATGCCCTTGACCTAGGAGCTCCCTGCTGGAATTTGGGCACATGTGGTTTTGGTTGACTGCTGGGGATGGTTGTGCTGGGCTCTGAGGTGTGGAGCTCTGGCCGCCGACTCTGCGTGCCAGGATCCACTTAGGAGAACATCCACCCTTTCCTGCTCTGTTTGGGGCACAGACACAGCATGGAGAGGTAGAATTAGTGATTGGAAAAGTATTTCTTACATTTTTTAGTTAATATTCCAGTTATTCAAGGACTTTTCCTGGGACTTCAGAACTGTAGTTCTTGCAAGATTATTCAGGATGAATTTGTGTGTGAAACTGCACACTGCATTTCAGAATGCTCTTCTAACCTTTTTCCTAAGGAAAAGAGGACATTGGTGTATATCATAAAAGCTGTGTGAGGAGACTCTTGTTTTACCCGGTATCAATAAAAAATGTTCATGTGAGGAAAGAAACACTCAGTGAAGTTTCTCTTGAGTGACATGTGGTAGGACACGGTGGCTGATCTCACCTGGGGTCGAGAATGTCTCCTGTGCAGAGCTGGAGCCCTCAGAACCCTCCACACATATTTGGGGAGCACTTTTGGGAACATTCCCCTGCCCCTGTTGGGGGTGAGGATGCCCTGCTCGGGATCCAGTGTGACCACAGCCCAATTAGTGTGCACCAAGTCTGAGCTAACGAGCCCTGAGTGCGGGTTCTGTGAGCCTGGGCTTCAGCCTGACCCTGCCATGGGGCTCCTCTTCCCAGAACACACCCTGAGAATTCATTGACCACTGGCATCTGCCACTGCTACTGTTAATTGTTAATTATATTTTTGATTGGGGTGAGAAGCTGTAATTAGCTTTTCCCACCCATTTATACTTAGTAAATCAATGCTTTTGCTACCTGTAACTGAGGAAGTGCAGCTTTTCCATTGGATTTTAATGAAGGGTTATGGATTAACTTAAAGCTGGGTCTTAAACCCCTAAATGCACTTTAGCCACTCACAAATATTCCCAATATGGCTGTACGTGGTTTCAGGAGTATTGATAAAAATGCATTATAAACATGGCATTACTTATGGAATTGTCTTTTATCCAGTTGTTGGGAAAATGGAAACAAGAGCCACGTTTTAATAAGGGGTTCTGGGGAGGTGTTTGAGGGTGAGTTCTCAGCAGCCAAGGCCTGCAGTACCAAGCAGGCTGCCCCAGCAGCAGAGAGGTTTTCCACGGGTGCTGTTTGTCACTCAGTTGGCAACAGCTGCTTGTGATAAGGATCCGGGGAATCACCTGTAGAGGCTGGGGGTGCCTGGGCGGAAGGGTGGGAGATGGGCCGGGGGCCAGCCCACCTGCTGTGCCCGGATCAAAGGGCCCCGGGGTCAGGGGGCACATCCCGCTGAAGCAGAGCTGTCTGCTGAATAGCCATTTCAGATTGTAAATCTGGCCGTGATTTCATTAAGTCCTTCTGGCTGCTCTTGGGGCATGAAATAATAAAATTTTATATCCGCTGCCTTTCCTGCTTCTGGCAGCCAGATTGACACATTGTTGTCTGCGGCATTGTGGTGTTTTCCTTAAGAAAATAAATGGGAACTATTAATTCAGGAGAGACAAGTCATTAAGCAAATGGATTTTAGACTTGTTGTGAATCATATTTTCTTAACAATTTCAAACCTAGAGCACAGACTAGCTAGAATGTTAGTTTTTGTTAGGAGTTCTGCCTTTCCAAAAGAACTGGTGGAAGGTATGTTCCCCTTTTACTGCTACAACATTTTTTAAGATGCTGATCACGTTTGTATCTGGTTATAAAACCTCATGATCGACTTGGTTTATGTTTTGGCAGCAATTTAGCCGTGACGTTACGCAAACCTGGTTTGTGGGAGGAAAGGCAGGGGGTGCTGGTGTTTGATTGTTATGGAGGGGTTTTTTTTGTTTTGTTTTAAATTAAACTATTCAATAAAATTGTTCACCTGAAAGAAGTTTAACTTGGGATTCCTTTATGGCAGAAAATGCAGAGTCAGCCAAGTGCAGCCAGTGCTGTTAAAATAGCATTTAGTGTAAACTGGTGTTATTGGTACGGATGAATATTGCTTCTAGAGTGGGATGGAGGAGCACCCCTTAATTCTTCTATTAGAATATGGTTTCTGTGTTTTTGTGAACTTCCACATAAAACATTTAAATGACTCAAGTGTTTGGCTGCCGGTGAGCGGGGCAGGCACCCGGACTGCGCTTATTTACGGACCTGGTGTTTAAGGCCCCCCGGAGTTTGTTTGAAAAGTTAAGAGATTTTCACAGTAAAGGTGCCATTTCTGAAATTTAAAGTGCTCTTTTCACCAGGAGATAAGTTCTCTCTGATTAAGTCAGTAATTCTTACTAAGCCATGTTTATAGAGGCCATAAACAATAGGTTCAGTGTGCTTGTTAAAGCAGCTTTCCATACCTCTCCACTCTTTTAAAAAGAGACATTTAAAATAAAAGGCAGGTGTAGATGTTAGTTTGATTTAGATGGATTTTAGGTGATTAATTATGGCTACAAGTAATTGGGCCAGGATGGTTAAGAAAGCTTTGCAGGAGTGAGATGTGATGCACATTTTCACTGAATCTCTCCTTTGACTCAGTACATCCCTGACCTGTGGGAAAATGAGATAAGGAATCTGTATGTTCATGTTTCCTCTTGGTCCTTGCTTAGCCACATTTCTTTTCAGCAAAATATGAACCTACTGAATACAGTCCAGTCTGTTGCACAGGTATCACTTGTAAAATTTTGTTTAGCTCTTCAGGAAGTTGTGAAATATGGACTGGGGCTGTGTGTGGCTTGTGGCTGTCCCTTCCCATTTCCAGAAAATTATGACAACACACAAACTGTACTTGTGAAAAATGATCTACATGTTTTTGTGATTCACAAAATCCAGTGGGGTTTAACGTGAGAATTGCAGCTGAATGATGGGAATTTTTACTCAAATTCCAACGAGAGTAAATACTGTGATTTCCATGTTGGTTGGGCTGATTAGATGCCAGGTTTAGTGAAAGAAGTGTGTGATTATTTAACAAAAGCCCTTATAACTCCCTGATACCAGCTTTATCAAAGGTGATCGTGACAGGAGAGATCACAAAACCAACTAAGGATTAAGATGAACTGGTCAGCCTGCATTTCTGTAGAATGAGCCACAATTGGACTATCAAAAAATTATATGTTTTTGAATGCATTGCAAGACAGATGCTATTAATCAAGTCAGTCTCCAGTGTTTTATTAAATCTGAGGGTTGGTCTCAAGGGAAATCCACTGCCTTTGTACAAATACTGCAAATCTTTACAGTGAGCCTGAGCTCTTGGTGGTGTAAAGGTGCAGCCCAGCAGAGTTTAACATCAGCTTCCTTTTGGGTACAGCCATTTCTGGGCCAGGTGTGGGGTGATGGCCCTGAGCAGCATTTACAGTCCCTGTGCCGTGAGGGCATCCTTCTGGGTGATTCCCACAAGGCTGCTGTGTGCTCCAGAAAAGCCAATGGTGCTGAAGGGGATTCACCAGCAGAGCTACAGAAACACCCCTGGCACGTCTGGCAGCCAGCAGAAGGGTTTCCTTCCTTCTGTCTTGTCCTGCCAGCACTGAGCCTGACAAGCTTCTGGCTTTGGTTAAGTACTTTGCAAGACCCTTTTGTTGGAGGTTTTTCGACTCCTCTGAGTATAAGTGAGATTTTTAATTTTCTGAAACAGGAAGGAGCAAATCAGTTTGTCTGGTGCTTCCGGACTCCTAGAAGGAGCAAGGCTCCTGGATTGCTTTAGAGTTTATCAGATGCAGCCAACAGGGTGACCTTTGGTTCCTGCAAAGTACCTGGTTTGTCAGGCAGTGCTGGTGCTCTTTATATGGAAAGCATTAAATGTAATATTCTTCTGTTTAAGTTAAAGAAATGTCTCATGAAGACCTAAACTTAAATGTCTACAAAGTGGGTTTTATGGTTGTTGGGGTTTTTTTCAGCCCTAAGTACACAGCAGTTTGCTTTATAGACAGAGGACTGAGCCTTGAAAACTGAGGGTAATTATTTAGCTGCCTAAGGCTCAACTTCGCCATTGTTTTTAGGACTTTAGTTCCTTTCTTTTAAAGGAAACAATTCCCTCCACCCCACAAAACCTTAATTAAAAATTGAGTACGTTTTTGTTCACTTTCCTGCTCAGTAACTTTCATTTGGTCCTGTGTGTAGGTAGGTAGGTACTTAAACATTTTTTACAGCGTTGCTGGGAAATTTCCTCAATTACCATATTCTGTAATTCCAGGTTTTCCGATTTTGAATTTTCAAAGTTTTATTTGAAGAGATTAAACCTGTGTGATTAGTCAAAAAAAAAAAAGATTCAAGCCTCCTGTTAGTGGAAGAAGTGTTAAGTGTTTAAATGCTGCTCTGTTTGGTATCAGTGACTCATTCACTGTTGATTAAACAGGGAAATCAAGTCTGGCAGAGTTTAAATTTGCTTAGATCACAAATACCTTTAGACACTCAGAGTCACAGGTACTGATGATCATTCTTTTGAGAAATAGGTTTTTCTTTTCTGTGTGTAAGTACTGTTACAGAAGATGTGAACTTCAGACTAGATTAGAAACTTTCCCTGAGACATGGGAACAGGAGAGAAAGTTCAGACTTGCTGAGCAGGATATGGAATTAAATTTCTCTTAGCTTTGTTTTCTTCTTCCAATTTAATTATTTACTGATTAGGCTCTCATACCATCCATTTTACTTAAATGCAGTTGTAAACATGTTTTTATTAGACTTCCAAAATTCTACCTGGAATTTGGAAACCAGTTCCCATCCCTGACTTAATACAACTCTCAACTCCTAGAAAATCCACTCTTTATTGTTATTTAAATGGATTTCCAAATATAAAGAGATTTGCTTGAAATCCTGACTTGACTAGAAGCTGTTAAATGTGCAAACAGGACACCAAGACAAACATTAGTAGAGGTGCTTGAAATAAATCTTTGCTTGAATAATCACAGACCCTCTGGTTTGACAAATTTCAGTGTGCATGATGTTAAGAACTTCCGTCTGCCAACTGAAGGTTAATTTTTTAGCATTGTAAAATGAATAAATAAAACAAATGATGACAGGAAGTCAGGAATGTTGATTGTTTTTAAAATGGTTGAGGTTCTGTAGTACCATGTTGTTCTGCCAACACCATAAAATGTAATTCCCCACAGTTACATTTTCCTTTCTCTTTTCCTGAACTTGCTCACGTACAGAAAGTAAGAAGCATGGCCCTGGAAGATGTGGTGATCCTGAACGTAGACACCAACACACTGGAAACTCCTTTTGATGACCTTCAGAGCCTCCCCAATGATGTGGTATGTATGGGGTGACTTAGCCAAGGGTTCTGTTCCTGCCAGCAATTCCTGCTTGCTGTCACCCCGGCTCTCACTGGGGGCTCTCGTGGGAGCACTGAACGGCCTTCCCTCAGCTCTGGCTGTCCCAAAGTGCTTGGCAATGTTTGTTTCCACGTTTGCACATGCACCAGCAATCCTGCATCTTTAGTTATGTGTTGTTCCCAAATGAAATTGTGTGAGTTTTTTTCCTGTTACTGCTTCCAGGTGAGCTTTGAGGAATTTTGTGCATTTTATATCCTGAGATATGATATGAAATGGATGGATCCACTTCCATCACTGCTATTGAATTCAGAACTCATTGTCTTTCTCATTCACCTTTTTTATTGGTAAATTATTTCATGTTTTTGATAACTTGAGAGCAATGGTGTATAAATACCTGACATTTAGTGGGACACAAAGACATCCCACTTGCTGCTGCAGTCATCTCTGCTGAAGGAGCTGAGAGGGGAGAGCAGAGGAGTGAGAGTGTCAGGAGCTGTTTTCAAGGCAGAGAGTGAATGTTTAGGAGAATGTGGCAGGGGAAGATCTGGATTTCCTTTGCTAGTTGGAAATATTGTGCTGACAGTCAGATCTGAGCATCTTTCTGTGCAGTTGAGAAATAGAACTGATGTGCAGGGAGCTCAGTGTAAGCTGGTGTGTGAGGAGAAGCTGCAGTGAGGGTGAATGCCCAGTGCCTCCTGCTGTGACACCCCAGCATTCCAGCAGGATCCCTTCTGCAAAAACAGGGAGGAAAGGGCCATCTTGACTGGGAACATTTTGGCTTTAGTCAAGCATTTAGTCTGTAAAAGTTGATTCCCTGATTTTTTCTGGCTTTATATAGTTTTTCATTTTGATTTCACTCCCAGCATCCAAATCTGCCAGCTGGTCACTGCTCCTGCCATTATCCACAACCTGGGAATGACAGACTTGTAAATTTCATGGAATTATGTAAGAAATGTCTGGATACAGTGGGCACGGGGCCTCAAACATGTATATGATTTGTCAACAATCAAGTATTATATTAGATTTTATGAGACTTCATTAAAGGAGCTGTTGTGGGCACACTGTAGCACATCAGAAGAGACTTCTCCAATAAACACAGAACTTCAAGCTTTGGAATGTAGTAAATTTTAAGAGACTTCCTTCCTTTCATTATTTACTTTTACTTCACTTTTATAAAAGTAGAGAGTTGTGTTTTATTAGTTCAAATTTCTTGATTCAGTTTTCCACAGGTCTATTTAAAAGCTCCATTTTATCTCAGAGGATGTTGAGAGCAGAGCAGAGGAAGTGCTGCCAGCAAATTCAATTAACTGGCAGGGCTCACCAGTAGCATATATGGGGTATTTTTTTTCACAACTGCTATATAAATACAGCTGGGATTAATATTTTTCACAACAAAGCTTTAAGTTGAGTCGTGTTGCGTTGTGTAATTAATGTTTGGGCTGGGGGTTTATGTGGGATTTAGCTCTGGCACATTGTTGCTGTTACCTGGATGATGCAGTTCCTCCTCCAGGTCTCTCCCTTCACACGGTTCCAGAGTTGGCTTTGACCACTAGAGAGCAGCTGCTCTGCTGTGCAAGAATTGAATTTCTGTCAGTTCTTTCATGCATCATGTGTTTGGAACTGTAAGTGGATCAAGTTGTTCATCTCAGCAGGGAGACGGTAAAGCCAATCCATTATACTTTTTTTCTTTTCTTTTTTTTTCCTTTTTGCTTCCCTGGGAGATTTTGGGAGTGTGTCTCCCCACTGGTCTTAGTCTAAGTAGATGCATTTATGATGTGAGAAACTAAAAATGTCTTCAAGAGTTTCCTGATTAGAAATGCCTGTTATGTCAAACTACTCTGCCAGTTTTGCTACTTAATGTGAGCAGTGAGCAGCAATTCATGCACTGCTGAATAGACAAAATTTACTTTGCTAAATTAGATCTACCTATATTCATCAGTGAGCAAAAACATCTTCTCTGTGGTGCATCCACCATCAGGTAATTAATCCAGTGGAAAATTTCTAAAAGCTGTTTTGCCCCTCTCCTTGAACCACTTTTTAAATCAAATCTTACGATTCTTTTAGAGCCTCAGGTAGTGAGCGGCTCTTGAGTTTCATGATAGTGACGTTGCTACCTAAACTGGTTCTTGGAAATCCAGAAAAAATTGTACTTTATTCTTTAATTCTTTGGATCCAAACAAACACAGGACCCAGTGAAAGGTCTTGCCAGTTAGAACTTGTGTCAGAGGAGCTGGACAGGATTAAGGCAGTTGCAGCAGAGTCAGCTCAAGTTGTTGCTTTGCCCCAGTTTACCTCAGCAGTACCTGCTGGCTGTCAGGCTTCTGAAGTGGTCAGGTCAGGTCCCTGAAAATCAAGGTTTGTACTATTGTGTTACTGATTAACTATTCCAAATGTGAAAACCTGCCCCTTCTTCACCTTCTGCTTCTGATGTATTGCTGGAAATCTGGCAGCATGAGAGCACCCTGGGAAGTAACTTTCCTTTTAAAATAATCAATATTAAAAAAGAGATTTATTAAGGACTGTGATTACAATAAGTGCATCTGCTGCTGACAAGTCTCCTACACCACCGTCTGTGTTGCAACGAATAGCAAAGAGGGGGTAGTAATTTTTTTTTTTGTGCCACCCGTATGTATTTTTCACGTATTTCCAAATAAGTGTCATGTTCTAGTCATAGTTGTAGTCAGAGCCCAGGTTAGAAGGAATAAAGTGGAAGCTTGCTCTGCCAGCTGGTGGCTGTTGCTCAGGGAAGGGCTGGGTGTGGCACAGAGCCGGGGCAGCCGGGGGCTCCTGCTGCCACTCCCCACACAGCACCACGAGGAGGAAGCCAGGCCTTCACACAGGGACTGAGCTGCTTCCAGGGCAGCCACGAGGACCAAACTGCAGCTCTGTACCATTTTCCTAAAGGTGAATCCAGTTTTATTTCTTACGCTGTGTTTGCAGCAGAGCGTTTCTTGCTTTATTCATGTTGACAACTGAAAAGCCTTGGACCTAATTAAAAGAATTTCCACTAGCACCTTTACTGAACCATTTCATTCTGCTGCATTGCACAGATTGCATTCTGAAACATGGTGAGAGTTGAAATCGGACCTTTAAACCTCAACTGCCAGAAGTATAAAAATCTTCTTTAAAAACACTCTCAGGGTAGACTGCATGTATATGTGCCTGTTTGGCCAGAAATAATCCTTATTTTCAGTGGTCACGATTTGAGGGTTTTTTTAAAGTATCACTGTCTCTTTAGGCAGGAAACAACCCTAATTCTGCTTGTATAGTCTACTTTGTGTTACAGACTAATTTTTTCCAGAGAGTACACATGAGGGTGTTTTGGGGTGAGTTTTTTTGCTACTTGCTAGTGTATTTAAATACGTTGTTGTTAACTTCTTTTTTGTTCAAAAATTGACATGCCTATTGCAGTAATCCCACATATGTATAAAATGAACATCCTACAGTGTTCCAGGAAGTAGCAAAATACCAGCCAGTATTCTACTTCTGTCCCAGCCAGGGGAGCTGAAGCACAGAAAGGCTGTGACCAGCCCTCTGAACTCCTGGTTTATTTAAAACAAAGCATAGAGCTTTTTCCTTCTATATAGATGGAAGGCTCTGTATCTTCACATGAATGTTTAAAGAAAACCCCTTATAACAATGTTGGGGATGGATTTGAAAGTTTCAGAGCTCTGGATATTTTATTACACCTTTAAGAACTACCTTTAACTGATTTATATAAGTTAATATAGAAAATAAAAGCCTATTTCAACCTTACAAGTCTAGACCCCTTCAAATATGAAGTATGCTGTTTGGGTTTGACAATCTGGTGAAGCTTTTATATTTAGAGGATTACAGAACTCCTTGAGGAACGTTATCTCAGTGAAAAGGAGTGAGCTTATTTTACGGGCTTCAGACTAAATCGGGTATCATGTGTTATGTTAATACGGGTTTGTGGGCTCATTAATGCGTGGATCATTGGCATAAGCATTCAGATTTATAAACAGTGCTGGACACGCTCTTGGTTATTTCTGTTATACTAAATAATGAAATGCCTTTTACAGCAGAATCTGCAGAAGATTTAAAAGGAAATGTCTTTGCAACTGTTTTAGTAAACACAAGTGCAAAGATAACATCTAAAAGAAAAGCGAGTAGTGCCCAGCGTGGATTCTATATTTAACACCTGTGGAGCACGGCAAGGAGTCCTGTGCCCTCCCCAAATGCAAGACTGCTGCAGGAGAAGGGAAGTTAGGGATGTGCTGTGGGAGGGATGGAACTGAGGCACTCACAAACACTCGGGAAAATCAGGCTGCCCTGGGCGACCGAGGCAGGCTGGTGGCAACACCCCAAGGCTGAGAAAACGTGACTCCTCTGGTAGGATTTTGGAGATATGGATGAAGCCACAGCAAGCTTTCATCGAGAGCTGGAGGATGGGAAGGAGGGCTTGAAAGTGAATTTGAACATTTGAACCATCAGCTCATATTTTATGAGGTGTAATTCATACTCTCTGAAAACAGTTAGTTGTGGTCACTACCAGAGGATCTGCTCACTCTGTCACTAATATTTCGACTACAGCGTTTCTTGCGGAGTGTGAAGTACACAGAGCTACCCCATGGAGATTTTCAGTATGGCATTTGGAAAAGGAAGATTTGCTAGTTATTGGCTCTTTCTGTTAAATTCATCATATGGGTATTTATGGAGTCAGTTATGTTCTCCTGCAAATCGGGATAACTAGGGATTTCCCGCTGTTCTGCTTTCCCCTGAAATTGTGGCTCCTGCCTGGTTTTTGTGTCAGGTTTCTCACTAAACTCGGGCTTTGCGCGTGACATGGCCGCGGCCTCTAAAAGCACCACCTGAACTCTTTTCAAGAACCAGTGCCCCAGGTATTTGGGTTTGTCTTGCTCTGCGTTTTGTGAGATCTGTGGCAGTTTGTCCTGGTTCTGTCTGCGGCGCCGAAGGCTGTGAGGGAGCCATGAGGGGCCGTGAGGGGATCCTGAGGGGCCGTGAGGGGATCCTGAGGGGATCGTGAGGGGGCCTGAGGGGCCGTGAGGGGATCCTGAGGGGATCGTGAGGGGGCCTGTGGGAATCCTGAGGGGCCGTGAGGGGGCCTGAGGGGCCGTGAGGGGATCCTGAGGGGCCGTGAAGGGGCCTGAGGGAATCCTGAGGGGCCGTGAGGGGCGGCCGGGGCAGGACACAGCGGGTCCCGGGCACGGCCGAGCCCTCGACAAACAACTCTAAAAATGTGTGAAAACAGGCAAAAAGCCCCAAATCCCAGCGAGGAGAAGTGTAAGGGCTAAATAACGGCGGGAGAGGCTGTCGGGACTGACATCAGATGAGGGGAGGCGGGGCTGGGGCGGTGCGTTGGGCCGGTAAAAGGCGGCGGCAGGGGGAAAGGTGTTTAACTTTCTGTCTTTGTTTCTCACTATCTACTGTATTTTAATTGCTAATACATTGCATTAATTTTCCACATTCGAGCCTGTGGCTCATGGGTACACTTCTCCTTGAGTCCCCGAGCCTGGTGTGCGTGTTTCCTCCGGGTGCCGCTGAGGGGCAGCGGGAGGGCGGCGGGGCCGGGCTCCGGGAGCCTGCTGGGGGTACCGGCACAGCCAGAAACGGCCCTCACGGGGTCATTGCCCGTTCAGGCTTTGAAGTGCCAGGGAATATAGCCTTAAAAACCCCTTGTATTTGTGGCAAATAGATTTTTTCAGACCTTCAGGATTTGTTCTGGCTTTGGTGGTGATGGATGGCCTGGTTGCGCGGAGCAGTTCTCCTGTTAATCTGATGTTTGAATTAATTTAGCTGCAATTCTTTCATGGATTCTAATCAAGAGTGACACAGTTTCATGGACTACCTTTAGAAGACTACTCAACAGCATGTTAACGGGATTTTAAGTAGGAGGGAAGGTTCAATGAAGCTTTTAGTATCCTATTGGTTTCTGAATAGAATACCTTAGAGAATCATATCTTAGAGAAGCAAAACAGCTTGAAAAGTAATGCTTTTAGAACTGAAAAATTCATCTCTGAATTCACAATGTCACTTTTTGTCATAACTACTGCTGTGGTTAGCACATTTTTCATTTAGCTGTGCCCCAATGTGTTGCGCTTTGTTTGTGATATGAGAGTGATCTAGACCTGCTGTGTGATTTCAGGTTTCTGCACTGAAGAACAGATTGAAGAAAGTCTCTACAACCACTGGAGATGGTGTTGCAAGAGCGTTTCTAAAAGCACAAGCAGCTTTCTTTGGGAGCTACAGAAACGCCCTGAAAATTGAACCTGTAAGTAGGCAATTAGCTGGCATAAGATGTAAATCTGCAGCTGTGGTGGAGAAAAAACTGAACAATTCAAAGTGTGGCATGACCTGTTTTTCCTAAGGTTGACATTGTGGCTCTTTGGCTGACTAGTACTGAAAACAGTGTTCAAGTCTCCAAAATGAAGGAGTTGCAACAAGCATGATCACAGGGAAAAACCTTCCCGTGGAAGGGTATGGGTGTTGCTTGGTTTTAAAGGCAGTCAAATTAGAGGAGAGATAATAAAAAATAACAAATTAATGATCATAAGAGGCTAGTGCAGAGCTGACCATTCCCTCCTCTGCAAAACCCATCTCTTCATTGTATTTTTGTGTTAAAAGGTGGTGTATTTGGCATTCTCTTGCTCTTTGAAGATTAATGAAAAGATCTGGCCTGCAGACATGTGATAAATTTAATTTTAACCATGATGTTAAATGGTTACCTGGCCAAAAGTTGGACTATGGGTATAGTGTTTCTTGAGGATTTCAGTAGCTAAAGTCTCTCCAGTACTGTAGTTTCTCTTGTTATTTTTAAAGCCAGGAGGAAAACATAGCTCAGCCTGACTTTTAAACAGCCCAGTTATCACCATCAAACAAGTATCATTTCAACAATTCATATTCAGGTTTCAAAAATTACTTTTCAAGTCAGCACAAGTCCTTCCACATCTTTCTGGGGGAATCTGTGTGTGTGTAAAAAATAAATTGTATTGACTTGTGTGTGTGTATATCTGGGTGTAAGAACTGGGCTTTCAAAGCACCTCAGGTGAAATGATGGAGGTATTTAAATTGGGGAGCATATGAATGACAGAGATGGAAGCAGCCAGGCGCTCTGGCTGTGAGCCTCCTTTATCCCTGCTGGGGAGACACTGACTCCCCTCCATCCCTGCAGGCTTCCTTGTTCTCCAGTGCTCCTCCCTGTAGTTGCCAGGCAACTCTGGGAATATTGGTGTATGCTTTGCCTGGATGTGTGTGTGAGATTAACTAGTTAAGGGGTTTATGAAGGAAAATAAAAATTTAAATTGCTGTTCTGGAAATACCATCTGGTATTTTGAAGGCTGAATGTTAAAGATGAACATTTGAGATGAGTTGACAGTGGCACGCCCCTTGAAAGTGCAACTTTGAGGGACAGCTAACCTGAGGGAGTAGCAGAAATGGTTTGGTTTGCTTATCATTCCATCAAAGAAAACTTGCAAATATAGCTACACAAATATGTCATAAAATTCACTTTAATAATCAGGAAGTGGAAAATTTCAGGGCTTTCTTTCCTAAAGCTTTTTGTAAACCAGTAGTTTGATTTGTGACTATGCCTTTCAGTATTAAGATTTAGATAAAGCAAATTTGCAGGTGCTTTATTTTTATGTATCACCTTCACATGGAGTAAGTGCAGGACATAAGCAATACCAAACACGAGATGTTCTTTGCATTTCATATCCTGTGACTCCAGAAACCTGACTGTTCATTTGAAATCATTGATAATTAGAAAATAAATTCAAAGAAGCAGCTGTTTTTCCTCCTTTCATAGTTTCTGTCTCATAAGACAATGCAATTTCATAGACTATCTCGTTGGTACGAGCTGACTTTTTGGGATAAATGGTGTGAATCTATTTTTCATTATTCTGTGTCACTGAGCAGGCTCTACATTCACATTATTATACTTTAGCATAGTAAGAGCTCTTATTCTGTTCAGAGGCTTTTACTCTAGAGATACAAGGTTCTGTAATATACCTATAAACAGAACAATGGCAATGAGTTTCTGTTGCCGTGAACTTTCTGAGGCCTTTGGTAACTACAAATTGCATGAAAAACATACCCAGGTATACAGTTGGCAAGCATAATAGTAATTATAATATTTACTTGACAAAGTAACTGCTGCAGTGCTGTTTCCTACTCTGTTTCCCGTAGCTGCACTAAGCCAGTTTTAAATGCAGAGGACTGTCTGCTGGCTGTGATGTACTTACAGCCCCACAAAGCTCTGTTGCTACTGAGTCCAGTCAAGCTCAGCAGCAGCTGGGTGTTCACTGGGCTGTACTGAGGCAGATTATCCTGATGCATTTGGCTTAAATGTCTGCCAGTGACACCAGCGTGAGCATTTTGTTCACTCGAATGACTTTTTTCAAGTTCCCAATTTTTTTGTTGTTTGCAGAGGGAATGTTTTTATCTCTTCTAAAGATTTAATTCACACAGGTAGAGCAGAGCAGAGCAATCTGTGTGAACACGAGGTGTGTGTAAAGGTGGTTGGTGGGACTGAGTGGTTGGAGGATGTTGGGAAGCCAGGCTGGTTCTCGGGATGGGAGCGGTGGCCGTGCACTTTCTTCTGCTGACACATAGTGGTTCCAGGCGCTCAGGTCGGGCTCTGCCGGTGTTTGTGAGGAGCAGCCCCCGCCCGCCCCTGCGGGCCGAGCTGAGCTCCGCCTGGGCTGGCCCCAGCACGGGGCTGGCCCCAGCGCGGGCTGTGGCTGTGACCCAGCAGGACGGGGGGGCTGCAGCGGGGCTGCTGCAGCTTCAGCCGGGCTGCTGCAGCTTCAGCCCTGTGGGGTTTGCCCCCCTCGCTGTGGGAGCTGCACTGCAGGCTCTGCTGGGACATCCCAAATGACAAGAGCCCTGTGCTCTGGCACTGCAGCCATTCTGACAGGGCTGGTACTTGTAGGAAACCATGGATTACATCCTGTTACCGTGTTGTGAATCCTCCTCCATGAGCTGCTCACATGGAACTGGGGCCATGAGTACTGATACCTCCTTGCATGCAGTGGGAAGTACTGAGGATAAGTGAAACTCTTCAGTGAAACATAATTAATTCTCTTTGTCTTCATGGCTAATTATTCAGGTTTATTTGCCTGAGCAACCATTAGTTGTAAACTGGATAACTTCTGGTTATTTGAATTATTCTGAATTAATTTGGTTTAAATTTAACCTAAATATTCCTTGGATGCATCTGCTTAAGAGTAAGCAGGAAATCCGAGGCAGAGTCAGTGTGCTGTTCTGTTTCCAGGCTTTTCATGTGCTTCCACTGCTGAAGTTACTTTCTAATTTGTGAACTGCTAATCTTAATATGAAACTACTTATTGAAACTCACAGATGTTTTATCTACTCCAATTTTCACACTGTTTTAGCTGAACTACACTGGTGGAGGAATGTGTGTTTTATGCACATTGTTCTATTGTCCTGTCAAAGCCTGATAATTTAAATTTGGATTTTAAATGGAGAAGACAGTGTTCTACCAATTTTCATAATTGTAACATTGATATGAATTTTCTCATAATACAGTGCAATTTGAGCAATGGTGGGGGAAGAAACCATTATGACTAGGAGGAAATAAGGCTTTTTCTTTTTCAACATAACACTCAATTCAACTCTCAATTCAACTTAAGGAGATAATGAATGCATTAATTATTTTATAGGAATCTCTTGAACAGACACAATAAATGCCTTCAACAGTTCCAGATTCATGAGATCAGAGTCAGAAAAGTAGATGATATTTGATGCAGAGTGAAAAAGCAAATGCCAGATGAGTCAAAAAGGAAATTCTGTTGGAACGTGTGTGCAGTAATATAAAGCAAGTGCATGCTACGTACTGGTGCTTAGTTCATTTTGCAAAGGCTTTGTAGCATTCAGTGCTTTATCTACTATGAAGTATGATTGTTGCCATGGTGAATTATTTTTTTAAGTTATTCAGTGGAAGAGTAAATAGTCATTTCCAACTCCCAGTAATTGCCACATCCCAGTTCCTTTCTCTCCATGGCCATCTTCTGCTGAGCTTCTTTCCCTTGCATGTATATTTTAAAGGCACACACTGCATGCAGAGTAGATACTTTCCTGTCACCAGAGCTGTCTCCACAGTTCAGAGCTTTCGGAGTGTTTGTCCATCTGTAGAAAATACAAGAAGGATGATCCCTAATGCTTATATAACTTGTGCACAGACCTGTTAAAATGAACCCCGGGCTGTAGAGGAAACAGTGAGCAGAAGCTTGTTAAATAGAACTTTTTCTTTTACTTGCAGTTTTGTTGTGTTCTGTTTAAAGTCAGTGCTGATGTATAGCATCAGGAGTTTTCTCCCACCCATCTTTACTCTTTTCCTGTTCAAGTAAGTGGTTGAGCTTTCAAATCCATGCCTGTAGAGACAGTCTAGGGGTGCCTAAATGACAGTTATTTCTAAATGTCATCCTGGTGACTTTACAGACAGGTAGGAGTAGACAATGAGAATGGCACTGACAGTGTGTAAAATCTGATTTTTTGTGATAAAAATGGACATAAATTCTGTTTCTGTATATCTGGAACTGAAATTTAAGGCTTTTTTCTTCCTACTCTGAAGATTTTGTGTTTTGTGACATTTTAAAGACCCAAGGTTTCAGCAACCTCCCTTAGAAGCCACCTGTAACTATTGCTGTGTTTTACCATCCACGGGAAGTGCTGAATTCACAGTCACTGACTGGAAAAGATTTCGTAGGGAAACACTGTTCTGTTTGTTTTCTATGTGATGTTTGTTTTCATTTCAGTTCTGTTGCTGTTTCCTCTCTGAGCCTTACTGTTGCTATAGACAAATTTTTGCTTTTGCTGTTTTAAACCTTAAAAATGGCTCTTTTTCTAACAAGCAGTTACTGTTCTTCAAAATGGCATTTATTATTCTGCATCTAAGTCTGTTGAGATATACATATGTTAATGAACCTGAAAAGACATTTTCTTTAATCTCTTCTAGCAGTCTGGTATGTAGTAAATAGAATTGTTTTGTAATTTCCAAACTGTTATAAGATCCTATGTTATCTAATTCTGTATGCCAGGCTAAGGGGAGGGGAAGCCAGGATTCTGAGGGGAAGGTAAGAAAAAATCATATTTGAGACAGTTAACGTGACCCTCTGCTGACTGTGGTGTTTCTGCCTGGAAAGGTGCAGACAAAACTTGCCTGTCCATCACACATGTTAAAGTAAAACTCCAGCAAAACCCAAATCAAAGCACAAATAGCAAACACACCCCCCAAAATCCATTATGGGAATGGTCTGGGGTGTAGGAACTTTGCCCAAAGTGAGGGATGAGGTGCTCTGCATCTTGCTGTGCAGTAACAGCAGAACTGTGAATTTCCTTCAAGTGTGGTGTCAGAATGCTGACGTGCACAGGTCTGCTTTGAGATTATTCATGTTTGCCTGCTTCATGCTGATGGTTTAGGGTTTTGTGGTCGCTGAGTTTGTGGAACCTTTGAGCAGTCTGAGAACTATCTGTGGCTGTGTTGTCTGAGTAACTTTGCAGCCCCCATAGAAGCTGCGTGTTCAGCTGTCAGCCTGGATCAGGTCACTCTGCGTCTTGTGGCGGTGCTGCACAAATGAAAGGAGCTTTGTTCCAAAGCTCCTCAATCTCCCTGTTCCAGGGCAGGCTGTGCAGGGAGCAGCAGGCTGTGCTCTGTCAGCTTTGCAGTGGGAGGATTTGGATATTCACCTGCTCGCCTCTGCCTCTCACACCTGATTCTGGGGTTTGTGCTCTTTGATGCACTTGGTTTTGCTTCTTCTCAATTTGTTTCAAGCCTTTGGTTGTTTGTTTTAGGCTGACTCTTGCTTGTGTTTTCACTGTGTTGTCTCCTGGTACTTAGTTCTAATTGTGAGTGCACAGCCTCCTGCAAATGCCTCCATGCAGGAGAACTTGGAGATATTTCCTGAACTAATAAAGCGCAGGGGACTTGGAGGGGAACAACGAGGCACATAAACAAACACCAAGTAGAAAATAACATCACCCTGAATTCAGCTTCTGTGTGAGGCACTCAGTGGCTGTGTGCTTTTTCAAATGAGCTGTTGTATCTGGTATTAGGAAGAAAAACCCCACCCCGAGGACCTTTCAGGCAGGTGGGCAAGGAGTGGAGTGAACGTTCTCTGTAGTGTGAGCAGCTGTACAACTGAAGAGAAAGTATCACTTCCACTGACAGAAGATGGTGGAAGAGATTTTGGGATTTGGATTTGTACAGTAGTTTTCAGTGGCAGGTAAAGTTGATGAAATGATAAAATTTATAATATTTAATCGGGTTAGAAGCATAATAGAGAAGTCATGGCACTCTGGGCTTTCACAGTGCATGCTGTGTGTGAATGGGAGTGTACAGTTTGTACTGGTGTGGTACCAAAGGAGGCAGTGAAAGGCAGTAAATCCCATTGAGTTGCAGCAATTTGCATAGCTGGCTGATAGAGCTGTGCAGTGACACCTGGGATGCAGAGGGGCTCAAGGCAGAAGGAGCCCTTGGCTGGTGAGCCAGGACTGACAGTGGGGTGTGGGAGGTGGTGACCCTGCCCTGGGGCTCAGGGAAGCCCCTGTGTGCCCTGGGAACCACGGAGGGGACCAAGGCCCCTTTGTGCTGTGGCTGCTGCGTGGCACCAGAGGGCCGGGCGGCTGCTCCTCACACAGGGCCTTGGTGTTGCTAGGGGAGGGCATTAGTGAAAGACAAACTCTGGCTCGTGGCCAGAATGCTCTATAGGCAAAACTTAACTCTCACACTGAGGACCACTTTTTTCTTCTTTATTCTGTTTGGGGGAATACAAAAATGTAAACCCTGCAGAGGGCTGATGAGTACGTTGTTCCTTAAGAAACACGCTACTTCAGCCTGGTAAAACGTCAAGTGAAAACATTCTGTCCTTTCTTATCTTTTTCTAATTTAATTCATTGTTTTCTGAGCCTTTCATTCAGTGAGTAGCAGCTCTGGCAATGACAGATATTCTATTGTGACTGAAATATGCATTTTGTAAGTCATAACTTTACTTGGTATTTAAATAAACTGTGTGTGTACAGCGTGCAAGATTTATGCAGAGCACAGCTGGAGGTATTCTGCTCAGAATTCCTATGGTTTAAAATGTCTCTTTCAAGTTTGAAAATGTGTGGTGAAGTAGATACCATTATGATAATTGGAAGTTCAGCTTCTCTGTTTTGCTCTATTATTTTTTTGAATACAATTAACACATCACACACATTTCACCTGGTCTCTCCTCATTTACCTCTGACACTTCCTTGATATTTATTTAGACACATGTGGTGTCTTTGCTTTGAACTCAATAGTTGGTATATTCACTAGATTTTTTTTTTAATAAACATTTTTCTCATTTAAAGATATACAATTAGTTTGCACTGTTAGAGAAAGGTATACATATTGATGTCAATTTAAATCTTTTACTTATTTGTTAGATGATCAGGACATAAATTGTATAAAGATTGTAGAGAAAACTGTGATTACTCTCAAATCAAAATACCTGCTGTGAAGTTGCAGAAGCAGCTCATTTATTATAGTTCTCATGAGAAAACATACAGAGCAGATATGCACAAAGCTGTCTAGAGAAGAAATTAAAAATATATATGAATAATACATTTAATTTACAATTGCTATATTTTCTTTCAGATAGCATAAAGGTGAAGCACAAATCTCAATGTTTAGTTTGAAATAGGCTTTATTCTTCCAGAGTCAGTAGCAATGCTTTTGTTTCTGATGACAAAATGAAGTCTAAGTTTTGGTTTTAAAATATAATCAAATTCTTAAACTGGAATTACTAACACACTGTTGGCACAATTTTTAACTAAAATAATGTATGTGGTGTGCTGTGTTATGTGATATGTATAAAACTGTCAGCAGCATAACACCAGTGGCCTCCAGAAGACAATTGCAAATTATATCAGGTTTACAATTTAGAAGGGAGAGAAACAAAGTGGGATCTGACTCATCACATTTCAGTGATCCAGGAGAAAAGAATATGAAAATATCATTAGATATATTTCATTTGTGGAAATAAGGCTTGGAGTTTTCTTTATTTCTTCTTTTTTAAATTTCATTTTGATTTTAGGAACACTTGTAATGCTTGGAGTTTTAATAAGGAATAAGTCCAAAATCCATCCTAAGCTTCATCCTCACAATAACACAGGAAATTTTTCTGGATTATTTCAAAAATTTTAGCTGCACTTTGGAGTGAACTGGGGCTGTGATTTTGCAGAGTTCCTGTTCACTGTCCCTTCCTTTGATAGCTGTTTCCATAGGAATTTCAGTAACTGTATTACTGGAGATGCTGAGATTTGTAAATTAGTTTATTACAGGAAAAAGGTATCATCTACCATCTAAGAATTCATTTGCTTTGTCTTAAAACTGAAGTGATCAGCTGCAAGCTTTTCAGGTGCAAGGCTTCTGTATGAAAGTTTAGCAGAGGCTCCCCAGAGGGAGTTTTCTGTTGGTTGGTTGGGGCACTCGGGGCCCTGCTCAGCCCTGCCTGTGCACGGCCTGTGCTGGCAGCCCGGGGTGCAGAGCCCAGCAGAGCAGGGGTTTGCCCGGGGCATCCTTGCCCAGGAGTGCTAGAGGACATCAGGGCTTCTCTCAAGGCACCTTGCACTTGGCCTTCCAGTTTTCAAAATGCACATTTAAAATGATCTCTATAAAATACTCCTTGCAAGAGTGTGTGTGTATATATATATATATATATATGTATATATATAATTTTTAAATTTTTTTTAATGAAATCATTCTGTAGTAAAATATTTCAAGTCCTGGCTAAGCTGTAAAGCTTAGGGCTGATAAACAAAGCATCTGAAGCCAAATGGCCCCTTAGCTAACCCCAATTAAAATAAAGATTTCATTGCGCTCTGTCCTGACAGAGAGGGAACATATTGTTGCCTTTAAGGGAGTTTGGTTTAGTTAATGGAAGAATTTATTTCATTTTTTTCAAATACAGAACCTAATTAAATAAGTTTCAACTTGACTTGTAGTTGAGGACATTTTAACTCCTTCAAGGTTACTCTTGTGTCCAAGTGTAGCTGTCTTTTGAATAATTCCTGATGCAGTATTTAGGTTTGTGATTTATATAATAAGAAATTTTATAGCAGAGCTCATGTAACTGTTTGCCTTTGAAATATATACCATAAATATATGTTCTTGATTCCTAAAGTGTTAAAGTTGTTACCAACATTACATTATTTTGATGTATTACATTAATTTGGCATCAAGTGTTACTCAGAGCTGGTAACTAATGCAGGATTCTTAGAAGTACTGTGGAAATGAAGGTGCCAAGAGTTTGCTTTGAGTGCCCTTTAAATGCTGTAGATTATATATTCACTTTGCTTACTCCTGGTGCTCAGTGAAAAGAAAAATATATCAAAGAATTATATAGGCGAAGCTCTCCAAGCAGTAGTTAAAGTCTGAATGTCCAGAACGTTTTTTCTTAGAGAGGATTAATGATGAAAATGAAAGCAATTTGTGAGGATTATATGTGTGATTAGTTTGCCTTTCCTTAAGATCTGTCTGTACTTGTATGGATAAAGCTCATCCTCCATTTGGCAACCAATAATTTATTACATATTGTCAACATATTCTCAAGAATATATGAAAAATAAAGAACACTGTGTCTAAAGATGCCTTTTTCTTGAAAGCAGTCAAGAATGGGAATGCTGTTGCTTCCCTGAATTTCTTGCCTAAAACTGGAGGAGTGTTGGATGTTTGCTGTGTGCGTGGCAGTCAAACCAGAGGAGGTCCAGGCTGTGCTGAAGGCCAGGGATGGTGCTGTTTGGCTCTGCTGTTCAGACTTGGTCACAGGAGTACCTGGGACTAACAGCACCTAAGCAGCATTTACACAAAGGGAGGGGGCTTGTAAATCATCTGTTACTGAGACTGAGGGTGACCGAGGGAGTCCATGCTTAAAGGAACGTTTTTAGGTGTAACAAGAATGTCAATATTTCACCCAAATGTACCTATCAAACTCTAAATATGTTTTGTTCTGGAGCAGTGGCCTCCCCTGCATAGGGAGGACTGCTTGATTTAAGAACATCCAAATGTGCCCCTCACGTGGAGATTTTCAGCTGACATTGGAGTGTTCTCTTCCAAATTGACTCAATCACGTGCTCTCCTTTACATGTTCAATGGATTGCGGTCCAGATCTTTACAGGGAGTTTTCAGGGTGAGCAGTGGAGCTGTCTCCAGGGAAGGACAATTGATTTCCCTGAGTTGGGGTCATTCCCAAAGTTCTTGACTATTCCTGCTTCAGGTCTGTGTGATTGTTGCCTTCAACTATGGAGGTAAAGGACACTCAAAGAATTCCTGCCTCTGAGAGGAAATTAATGGTTTTATTCATGGATAAGTAACAAAATATTAAATGGTTTAGGAGGGGCTTGCAGGGGCTTTTTTGTTGAAAAAGAGTGTTCTTTGGTGTGGGTGTGAACATGAATGAAATTAAGGGTTAGGTGGTACTGGGGTCCTAAAAATCTCTGGTTTGTTTGACATATGTTACAGATCCTGAGGTAACTGAAATGCAGTGCTGTTCCTTTCTCTTCTGTGAATTTCTGTAGATCATTATAATTAAGTTGTGTTTCAGAAATCTCAGTAGTTGCCAAATGTAACCAAAAATAAAGCATCACATCCAGCCGGAGTTCCAGATATCCTTACTGTGCCCTAAAGCCACGTTTCCCAGCCATTATCTTGTCATAGCTTATTGTGCTCAATTTTAATTAAATGTTAATAGCAATTTTGCAGTCAGAACTGACATGAAAGTTTTCCAAAGATTATTATACCCACAGGATATCTTTATTATGTGTTTTTCTTGTTTCTTCTTTTTTATCTTGTCCGAGCCCCACTCTTTGGAAAAGTCTTTGGTGATGTAGAACATGAAACAGAAAATGGTGCAGTCTTGACTGACAAGGAATTGAATTTTGTATTCTTCAAGAACATAAAAAGTTTACATGTTTGATAAGGATCTTGGGGTTTATTTGATTTTCCTTAGTGTGGTGTATACACTGAGTGTTCTACATTTAGGTTTCAACATACAGATGCTGAATCTTTAAGTAAAAAAAGGGCTTTTGCAATGCTGCAACCTGTAGTTCTTGTGTCTCTGCCTTTAAGGATGTTGTGTAGGCACAGCTTATACTGTTGGATCACTGGCTCTTATTGGTGTATAGGAAGCCCTGTAGTATTAATTGGTTGTCAAATCCCTAAGAAATAACAGATTAATGTGCTTGATCACAGTGCCCTGTTCAGAAGCTGCAGTTTGCCCCCATCCCCAGCCTCTCCGTGTAACACAATTACAGATGTGCATCCAGGACATTTAGTGGATTGCATTTCATTAATACAATTTGAGCAGACAATACCAAGTTGCTGTCGGGCCGTGCTGACAGCTAATTACTGAAATGAAGGGTGTGCATGGCTAAGGAACAATGGAGCATGTCTCAGGAACAGGAAAGCAGCACAGAAATAGTGCCACGTCTTGGAATCACTCCTCTGGACAGTTTGCTGTCTCTGCACACCAGCTTTTGTCACATATCTGATCATGGTGGGGAGTGAGACTTCAGGGAAACAAAGGTTGTTCCTGCTGATGAAAATGCAACGTAGTTCTGGTTTGCCCTTCCCTCTGGTTAATTCAGACACTTGTACTCACCTGTCTGCTGGCCACACTTCCCTCCTGCTGACAGCCACCACTGCACCTTCTCCCCACCAATGTCCAGTCTGCTTGTGTCAGTACAGGGATACTGTGAATGTCAGTCACTTTTGTAGCATTGTGTAGAGGGAAAGCTCTCACTGACAGTTTGAAGGAGGAAGATCAGGAGTGACTCCTCATTGTTTTTTCCAGACTAAGAAACCACAGGCAGTCAAGTGGGGTTTGTAGCAGCAAAGGTTCAAAAGAAACAAGGAGTGTTCTATGTAGGAATAGGCAATAATCCTGCCAAGCACTTGGTCAGGTGATACTGAGGAAGCTTGTGGTGGTTTGGGGGAATTTGGAGAGATACTCGGGAGAAGCCTTGGTTCAGATTAGTTTGATATGCAAGCAACCCCTCCACTGAGCCCTTCTGGACCTGTCCAGAGACTCCTTGTGGTTGTTCTGGAGCAGGGGAAGCTGAAACACAGGGTGTTCACTGCTGGACAAGGGACTTAGCTCAGGGCATTTGTAAAAACCTCTGTTGCCTAATGGGGTTTGGTCTTTACAGTATATCTGCAGAATTATTAAATATAATGGGCTGCTGGCTACAAAGCAATTTTATCATCCAATTCGTTCATCTGACATCTGTATTGCAAGACAAGGTGCTAGTTATCGTTGGAGATATTTTTTCTGTTGATGCTCAGAGAACTCTCAGATTACCAGTGTGACTTGTCTGTATCCTGATGGTAACGAGACAGTGGCACTTCTGAGCAACTTATGTTATTTAGTCAGTGCATGTCCAAGTCCACAGGTAACATGGAGATAACAAATATTCTATTTCTTGTTGAAATGCAATTCAATCTTAAAAATTTTTGATTCAATTCTACTGCTTAGTTGGAGAAAAAAGGTGCAGTAGCAGGTTGCCAGTGAAGGGTCTGTTCTGCCTGATGAACTCAAAAATTCATGTTGAGGTGCTGCAATAGTTTGCTATTTTTGCAATTCATTTTACGAAACAAGTTCCAGATTGAGCTCTGCTTCCATGTATTCTCTCTCCATGGAAATGATGTCCTTTTTCTCATTTCAAATTAGGTGAGTACAATGAAATCCTTATTTTACATATTTATTAACAAGGCCTTCATCCCTGTGGTATTGTAACTACCCTCAGTACTCCATGCAAAGAAATTACACAGAGAACTCACAAACCTTCAGGAGGTATATGTGGTCACTCTTCTTCAAGCATTTCTGCTCCTATCTGTGTTATTCTTACGTGTTGCTCTATCAGCCCTTTTTTTGTGCCCTTCCTTTCCAGGAGCTGTCTGTGGCATTGATTTTTTTTTTTGTTTTTTAATTCTGAAATAAATCACATTAAAGGCCTCATGCCAAATTCGAATCTCATTGGATATTTATTGTTAGAAAATTGATGAGTGAAGAAATGATATCCACTGTGCTGTCTGGCACATAGAGGGTTAAGGGAATTTTCAGTCTCACCAAAAAGTATTTGGTCAGGTACTCAGGTGCTGGAAATTTTCTTAGCAACATCAGTCACCTAGGAACATGATCATCTGCTGTTCTGGGGTAGAGATTACAGAGCTTAATGATTAGCTTCTATAAGCTGCAGCTGATGCCAGACTCTACCCCCTTTACACCTAATTAGCCTCATTAATGAGCTCTTCTGCTCTCCACAGAGAGGGCTTCCTCCTCAGAATAGGAGGTAAAAATACTTCACCCAGGTAGATGTGCTGAAACCTTTAATTATTGCCCACACCTGCAAAGCGTTGTGTGTCTGACAGCAATATTGCTTACCCGAAACTGCTTATTTACAGTGACCACAGCACCGAGCATTAACCCTTCAGCACCAGCAGAGCTGGTTTGAGCCCTTGCCAGCATTTATAGAGGGTGCAAAGATAGGCAGTTGTAAATTTAATGCTTAATCAAACTGGATGTGATCTGGGAGGGGAGGCAATTTGTATGTGATGAAAATGTTTTAAAAAGTTTCTGAGTATTTTGTTTAATCCTGAAAAATGGGCTGAAATTGCTGTTGCATGTCAAATACAGCAATAGCAGGACTAAGAGCACTGTTAGGCACGTTCCATTCTTTAAATGAGCAACTTCTGTGTTTGAAGCAACGTAATTTAGTACTGCTAAAATGGAAACATGGAAAAATACACTTGTAGTGATCAATGGGGCAGGCAGTAACTGTGCTAATGAAGCGGTCAGGGTGATTGTGAGCCGTAGCCTGGTCAATATCTAGTGTAGACTTTGGGAAATTGAGAACACTGTACATTATTGGTTATTAGCTGTGCTGCTGAGGCAGCTCTGTAACATTTTGCATGTGAGTTCGGGTCCCAGCACTCCCGAAGTTTCCGAGGCAGTGCCTGCTCTGGGCGTTCCCACGGCCGTGGTGCAGCTTCTCTCTGGTGCCGGTGGCAATCGCCCTCGCCTCGGTTCCGTGGAGCTCCGCCTTGGGGAGGATAAATGTTGGGCTGACGGTTCTCCCAGGCTGCACTCAAAGCTGGGCATCCTTCTGAGGGAGTGTGAGGCAAGAAAAATGTTTTCCTGGAAAATTCATCTTCTAAAATGAGTAGAAGATGATGTGCCTCCTGCAAGGCATGGGCAGCGCATGTGTGAATGAATGTGCTTTCCAGCCAGAGTGATGAGATTTCATGCATTTTAGTCAACCCTGCTTCCCTTGAAGATGCTCTTAGCAGGCTGCTGAGCTAATGTGAGCAGAAGCCTTTGAGATAAAAAAGAAATTTGGAACAAAAGCCATGTAATCATGTAACTGAAAACAGGTCCTCCAAGCTGTGAGGTCACTGCAATAAGAGACGTCATTATTAACAATTCTTTTATTATTATTAACTATTCTTTTGCACGTGTAGGGATATGTTTGTTTTACTTTCTTAATAATTAAAACAGCATCAAACTTCCCCAGCCAAAATGGAATCATGCACTGTGTGAATCACAGAAATTCCTGTGCATTTTTCCAAGAATGCAGTTTGAACCGAATGCCAAAATAAAACACCAAAATGAGTGCTTTTTAAATATTTGCATCACGTTTTGTCAGTTGTTGGTGCTTTGCATCATCATCACCTAAATGGGATGGATGCAGCGCACGTGGACTCTTTGGTGGAAGCGCTGGCATGTTCAGTTCCGTTGCCTTGGTGGAAGGCGGAGGTTGCAAGGCGGATGAGAAGGGCTGGTACAAGCTCCAGCCGATCTCTGAGGGCGTGTGGGTCTGGAGGGGAGCAGGGCCGGGCAGTCCCTGCCCATCTGCTGGCTGTCAGAGCACGCAGCTGGCCCCGTGCCCCGGCCAGCCCGCTCCGGGCGCTCCCGCCTGGTCTCCACGACAACTCCGGGGCCGCCGAACCGCTGCTCCCAGCCAGATGCTTCCCTGCACATGGGCTCTAATTAGATGGCGTTTTCCGCTCACAAAGGAGCTGGGAATTTTGCATGGCTTCCCTCTCAGAAATGTGTTGCGGTGGGGTGGGAGCTGGGAGGAGCCACGTGGCCGAACCGGACATGATTCCACTTGCTGCAGCCCGCGGTGTGTGAGCCCCGGGCTCCAGGAATGCACGACAATTCCTGGACGGAGCGAAACGTTTGGGGAGAGCGGAGAAAGGAGAAGGCTGCTTCCTTTTTTGTCCTCACACTGGATGCGACTTCCTGTTCGTGAATGTACCAGGGTGGAACTGGGGGCTGAGGCGGTTCACAGATCTGGCACTAACTAACCCGGCATTCCCAGGCTCTCAGAGGCGAGCTTTCCTTTTTTTTATTCTTGGTTCTGCTTTTTAAAGGATTTAAATAAGAACTGCAAGCTATGAGATGTTGTCCAGGAGAGCCTGGGAAAATTAAATCAAACCTAACCTATAAAAATGATACTTTCTAATATGTCTGGATCCTCAGCCTGTTGTGAGATGAGTCTTTTAGTGATCGAGGGGCTCTGATGAAAGTGATAGAAGTTATGGAGTGGCATAACACGGGGGCAGACCCACCCTCAGTGAGTTCTGCTGTTCCTTTGCTGGTTACTCTGTGAAGGAGGGGGCACTGCAGGCCGTGTTCTTACATCATGTACATCAGTGGATCTACCAGAGATTGGGTGTGTCTAACTCAGTGCAAAATTAAACTTTCATTCCATTATATCCATTTTACTTATAGTCAGGGGGTTTGTTTCTTAGCTAAGAGAGTGGGATTTTATGATGTCTCTTTATGACTAAGGCTTCTCTCACATTGCTTTAGTGAAGTTAAAACCAGTTTGTTCTCCTTCTGCATCTATGTCAGCGTCTAAATCTTACAGGAAAATATCTTGCTTTTCAAAATAACTGTTTATTGAATATGGTTTTGGGGATTTTGACACAAAAGATTTGCATCATGCACAAAAACATATTTTCAAGGTATTTATCTGGAAACCTCATTGATTTGGATGAGTTTGGACTTTTTACATGTGTCTAAGAAATCAAAAGGAGGCAAAATACTAACATTTGTGATCTTGAGGCATGTTGATCATTTGTAAATCTCAGCCAATGATTTGTTACTTCTGGAGAGATTTTTTTTCCTAATTTAACAAAATACTTTGTATTCTATTGAGTTTTAATAAATGAAGCAAAAATAGTTCGTGGTTTATCTGGTAGGCAATACTTTGTGTAGATTGTTTTTCCAAGCACACTTTTATATTTTGTCATAGTATAAAATAACTCATATAAAGAATTGCACTGCAATTTTTCTCCTCTTCTGTATTGTCACTAATATTCCACAATAGTTAAAATAGAAAAGGGCCTTTTCATTGCAGGGACCCTGAATTGGCAGCTGCTTTGCATGCCGAATGTCCCAGTTCAATGGGAGCGTTGCTCATGGAATGATTGCAGAACCAGGCCCTGAAATTACCTTGCCAGCTAATGATAAAATCGCATGCGGGCCACAGGGGTTTTTGTGGAATAAATATAAGAGTGGAACAATATCCAGTACACATTATACCAGTAATTTAAAGCATATTCAGGACAAAGAGAGAGTTCCCAGTGCAGGCAGCATCATAGAGATTTGCTGTATCTGATAAAGATTAGGTTTCTCAGCTCATAATACCATACTATTACTTTCCTTTTGTTAGTCTTTCAACACCTACACTCCTGCATTGACACAATATCAAGTAGGAAGAGGAAGAATAGCCTTGTATTTAAGGGACTGAGCAGGGATTAAAGAAATTTCGGTTCTTTTCCCTGGCTCTGCCAGAGACTTTTGTGACCGTGTACAAGTTACTTATTATTTTCATGCCTCTATTCTTGATCTGTGAAATGGAGATATTTTTTTTCCTTTCTTTTTCCTCCCAGCCCTAAATGCTTTCTTGCTGGCTTCTTTGCACTTCATGTGCCAGGCTCGTTGCTTGAGTTCCAGCTAGGAAGCTGTAGCAGTTGCCTGGGGATAGGAAGTGTCTGGCTGCTGTAGGTGATGAAATCAGGGCAGGCAATGGCTGGAATTAGCCACATAAACACTTGGAAAGCTGGCTGGCTCCATTACAGTGAAGTACTCCCATTAGCTGTGAGTATGAGTGTGTGTCATTTTACTTGGTCTAACATGAAAATGTCAGGTATCCTGATGAACTAACAGAGTTTGAAAGAAGAAGCAAAACCATTGCTCTCTCATGGAAGTTTTCTCTGGTTACACGTTTTTGACAGTTTCATCTTTTATTTGAAGTTGGTTTTGTGCCTTCTTGCTGTGTCTCTACCAAAGGCTGTGTCCTGTAGTGAGGAACAGGAAAAAATGTCTGAAATTGGCCTGGTGATGGAGCTGAGCTCTTACAGGAGACACTGCATGTTTGGGCAGTACAGTCTACATTTGTAATAAATGGCTTTAAATTGCTTTTCAAGATTGCACTTGGCAATAATAATTTATTAGAACTGGTAGTGTCTTTTTGAACAGAGCCTGAATGTAGTTTTCTTCAGAAGGTGTGTGGTCAAATCTCTGAACACGTGATTCCTTTGTTCCTGAGCTGCATCTTGAGATGCTGATAAAGCTCTGGTATCATTCCCTTAATGCTGAGAGTTTGAGCTCTGCTTTCTGGATCCCATTATGACTGACCTGGATGCAAAGAGCTCTCTTGTGCTGAACGTATGGACTGGTTATGGGAGGTTATTTGTTGGTGCAGTTGCAAGCTGAATGAGCCAATGTCCTATCAGGTGTCTGTCACCAATTTCAGGTTTTCTTTATGGAATCCTGCTGGCTGGCTGATGATCCTTCTTCAGCTGTGATGAGCTAATCTTTCCCTGACATTGCAATCACAGTTCTGGAAAGGTCTGCAGAGCAGTGCCTTGCCTTTGGTTGCTGCTGTACCTGGCATAGACACATATCTATCCAGATCATTCTCCTGTCTGACTTTATCATTCTGGATGGAATTAAGGCTGATGAGTCCTAGCATATCCCTGCTGGCTTTACTTTGCCATTTGCAGCATGACCATTGTCAGTACAGGATGTGGTTATTTGCAGCATCAGGTGACAATAAAGGGTGATACATGACTGCCTTGCATGCCCTTGCTTTGCTGTGTCCTGGGGGTGCTGCAGTGGCACTGGACTTGCAGCTCGTGTGGGCATCTCACTGTGTGCCTTTAGCCCGTGTTTCACTGTGTGCTGCTGTGCAGAGCAGCTCTCTGGGGCTGCTGTTTGTGGTCAGGCTGTGCCACAGCAGCCACACACTCCCGGGGCACACAGAGCACAGAATTCATCACTGCACCGCGTGCTGCCCGTGCTCACACACAGCCCTCCTGCCTTCCCTGCCACAGCTCTGAGAGCCACTCAAACAGTCTTCAGCTTTGGCTTCTTGGGGTTAGTGATCTTCTGGTTGGGTTGTTTTCCTCCTCTTAGAATGAAGTTTTGTGAAATCTTTGCTTGTGTGAGGGATTCTCACTCCTGATCTAATCTGACTGCAGTCTTCATTACCTTGTCCAGCGCTCACGTGCTGCCTTCAGAGCACTGTCACCTGGGTGCACAGGCCTGCAGGAGTGGGAGTCGTTGGATTTCCGTGGCTTCTCTGAGCTCCTCTGTCTCGCCAGAAGCATCCTTTGTGTTTGCCTCTGTCCCATCCTCCATGTCCTTCTCTCATTTGTGCTGTCTTGTGTCCCACATATTTTAGTCCTTTATACTCACTCTGAAAGTTCCTGCCGTAACCAGTGAGCTGAGGAAAAGTGATTAACATAAAATGTGAGGGATCATGGTGAAAGTTTTTACAGTGTAACTGAACAAAATTGGGCTTTATCTTTTAATTTGTATTATGACTTCTTAAAATAAAACAGCAGGTTTCCTGAAACTCTAGAACAGTCTGAAATGAGTCCTAGACTCCTTTTGTTTTCCAGTTGCTGCCTTAAGTAGTTTTGAGCATTATTTTAGAATGTATCAGAAAATTCCAGTTTAAAAATAGGTCTGACTTTCAGATGTGGGCTGAAACTTTTCAGCTTTTTCAGGGGTCGCGAGATGCGGCACTGCCCTGATGAACTTCATTATGCCAGATGAATATAAAATAGTCACATAAAGGGAGATTTGCAAAGACAAAGAAAAGGCACCTCTTTTTTCAGTGCATCTGGGAATCTTAAATCTAAGTCTCATATTCTAAAGTTTTTTCTCTCGTGTTAAGATTGCAGATTAAATGTATACATTTTTGTAATAAAAATAATTCTGTGATTCAATCTTGAAACAGATGTGAATTATCTGTAACATTGCAGATCAAGTCAGATTCCTCATCGAGTCATATTGTGCATACATCAGAGCCTTTGCAGTGCAGTGTTTTAGCCTCTGTTTGGCATTTACAGTTGGAAAAGGGATTAATGGATATTTAAGGTGTTGATGAATCAAGGCCTAAATTCTAATTGTTGGAACCAGCAAGTTTAGGAGTTGATGAGTTTTTCAGGACTAGTTATTTTAATTGTTTCACATGCAAACAAGACCATTCATTTCACACCACATCTGCAATTCTGCAGGTGTCCCCTCGTGTATAATGTCATTTGTCAGTAAAGGCTGAGCTGATTAGCTTTATAATTTACAGTTAACCAGATCTGTCAGGAAAACGGCCTTATTGTCCAGCTTGTCTTTTTGTCCTGAAGCTGTGGCTGGGGGTGGAACAGTGTGTGCACCTCGGGGAGGTCAGCGAGGGTGGAAGGCACTAATGCATTCTGAGCTGCAAAGCTCACGCTTGACCTCGATGATTAAAGTTTTTTCTGTCATCCAGCAGCCGTTGAGCCTGAATTGTCTCTTAAGAAGTCAAAAGGTCTAATCAAGCTAATGAACAAACTCAATCATTAGTACTTTGGGAAGGAAGTGTGCTACCACTGTGGTGCCCCAGCTGCAGGGTGTGTGTGGCTGGGGGCGCAGGAGGAGCTGCTGGAGGTGCAGCAGGGCACAGCCACTCTGGTTTATTTTCATCTGCAGTTTTCCAGCCTGTTTTTCCATCCTGTGGTTGGGACCTGCAAATAAAGTAGTTTACTCAATGCTAGGTAAGGCCTGTGCTCCTTACCTGTTTACTTTGGAAGGGAGGAAGGTCAGGTGCAGGCAGTGGGTTCAGAGGGGCTCAGTCAAGGCTGTTGGGGTGTTTAATGCTCTGAACTCTGCAGGGTGAACCCATCACTTTCTGTGAGGAAGCGTTTGTGTCGCACCGTTCGTCTGTGATGAGGCAGTTCCTGCAGAATGCCATCCAGCTCCAGCTCTTCAAGCAGGTACTGCCTCCAGTGATGCGTGGGGAAGCAGATTCTGTAGCAATTCAGGGTCTGGGGGGCTCTTTCTATATCCCTTGATCCTGTAGTGCAGCACCTCAATTCCTGCTTGCTGCCTTCTCTCAGATACAGTTGTTGGAGTCTTTATATTGAGAGGTGGATGGGTTTTCCCACTAATGCTCTCTGAGCTCAAGGGTGTTTTTTTATCTGAGCATACCTAGACCCAAGATACCCCCTGTAAACTTTGTCCAGGAAGCATATTATTGTTGAACACAGAACTACTGCTTTAGGGCACCTGAAAACATGTATGTATAGCCAAACATGAATGCTGGTTTGTTAGCAAAGCCACACACCTTTGGGCATAGTCAACATTCTGCCAGTTTGTGTGGTATTTTCATTCTATTTTGAGTGCCGACCCAATGCAAACTTGGGGGTTATTGCAGCTAGTGAAGGATGAAGTCTTTCTGAAAAGATGAAGAATGGGGTGGTTGATGTGTTTCTATCTTTTAATGTTGATGCAGTTCATTGATGGGCGCCTGGATCTGCTGAACTCTGGGGAAGGTTTCAGTGACGTGTTCGAAGAGGAGATAAATATGGGAGAATATGCAGGTAGGAAATATTTTAAGGTAATTTCAGACACTTTTGTTGACTTAACATTTGTGGGTTATCATGATGTAATTGGTCATTGCTGCTAGGTAAATAACTGAGGCTTAGTGATCCTGGCAGCCTGAAATGTCTTAAATTTTTGTTATTTCTTCTGTCAAGAGCTTTCAGTAATGTATTGTAGTCTGAGTAATGCCTGTTCAGTCATAAAAATCCTCAGCATTACCACTTTAGCAAAATACAACTAGAAGAGTTCTTGCATTGGAGGGAAAAAATCTTGGCTTTACCCAGAACCACCTCAGATTTTTTTAGTGAGCTTAAGAACATCTGTGTTCTCAGATGTCTGAGACAAGGCGGAGAAAAGAGGAAAGTGTAAATCTCTCATCAATGTTATGTTTTCTCCTGAAAGAAAAGGCTGCCTGTCCTGTTCTGCCAGTGCTCCAGAAGCACTAAGTCCCAACACTTCACGTTCTGAGATTGCTTTTTATTCAGGGTTATAATTTGTTTGTGTTTGGTTCTCTGCAGGTAGTGACAAACTGTACCACCAGTGGCTGTCCACAGTGAGGGTAAGCACACGAGATCCTGCCAGACACCCTGAACTGCCCTTGGCCTGTTGAAGACATTCATGTAGTGACAGAGACAGTAAATCTTAAAGCTGTTTACATCTGATTGCATATAATGAAATTTCATCTCTGGAAATGTAATTTTGCACTGAAAGGAGGAAGTACAGCATTAGCCAGGGTTTAATTCCTTGGATTTTGCCCTTGTCCTGTGTTTCTCAGTAAGGTACAGCAATAGTCCATGGGGTGTGGCAGAGGTGTAGAGCACCAACCAGATGAACAGATCATTGCAGTTGATGTATCCCTGGCTAATCACTTTTATTATATTCATCACATGAAAGCCAGCTGTTCTAGAATTAATGTTTGTGACTGGAGTTAGATTTCATTTTGCCTTAGTTTATCCCTTTATCAACTGCTTGCATCTTAAAAAGGCACCATGTGTGTGATAAACAGGAAAGAAAACGAGCAAAGTAAAAACAGATCTCCCCTCTTCAGACTGAACGTGCAGGCTGTCCTGAAGCAGTCTCTGGCTCAGACGTTGAGTGTTGCTCAGGATCCTTGTGTCTTAAACTTGGTTAGGGTTTTAGTGGAATGTACAGGACACCCCTGAGGACACAGTTTGTGTCTCACAGTTTGTGAGACAAGGGCTCTTGGGAGACACCTGTATCGTCCCTTGGACAATTGCTGTATTAACCAGAAGTGGGCAAAACCAGAGCGACATTCAGCGTGGTTTTCCTTGGGTCTCTTTCTTTAAATCTGACCTTTTCATACTCAGCTCTGCTAATAAGGATAGTTAATGCTCTGTTATTTTAAATAGGAATGGTGGATTTTAGATTGCTGTTTGCTCTAAAGAGCTTTGATAACATTTCTTCCCTTGTTACTGTAATTACAGAAAGGAAGTGGAGCCATTTTGAACACAGTAAAGACCAAGGCTAACCCTGCCATGAAGACTGTCTATAAGTTTGTAAGTATTGAGTACTGGTTTACTACTGAGATAAGAGTCTAATTACAATTCTGTTTTAACCTTTCAAATGAGACTCAAGACTTACATCCATTTTTATTGGACTCACAAAATTACTCAAAATATACATTCATTCAGATTTCAAATTTAAATGAAAAAGTAATGACTTGAAATATAAACTGAATTGAAATGCAGAGGACAATGGGAACTTGTGATTTCTTTTGAAAGTACAGATGATAAATTCCATTTATTACATAGAACTCTTTCTGGGAAATGGTGCCTGTGTGCTCTGCTAGGCAGCTCTACCATGTCATCATTGCTCTGTTGGAAATCATTGTTACCTCAGCTTTCCCTGCTTGCAGCTTCATCGAAAGAAGGGAATCCTCTCATTTTCCAAATTGTTTCCATCTTTTCTAAATGTCAATTAATTTTCCCTAGAGATTTCTTATACCTGCTTATTTAGAGCCCAACTTACTGAGTTATTCTTTAGATGGAAGTGTTTTCAGTGCTGTTAACAAACAGCTGGTGTGTTGCTGTGCTATCGTGTATGGCTGCCAGCTCCACTCTGCCAGATCAAACAGCACAGAAACAAGTGAGGATTTCTTATATGCTCAATTCTGGGAAATAATGCTACAAAAAGCATTGAGATAACCATTCAAACTTTGGTTTTTTCTTGCCTTCCTCTGGCCTGAGAGAGGGGAGTAGGATGAGATGGGCTCCACTAAATGGAACTGGCATCCAGAGCACTGCAAGGAGAGTTTGCAGGCTCACTGCCAGTGTGGAAGAATAGAAGTTTATAGCAAAGATAAATACTTGCTGGGGAACACTGAGGCTGTGGAAAGTAAAAAGATGAAAGATGTCTGTGGCTTCAAAACAGGGAAAACAAAATTTTTACAGCAAAGGTGGGGTGGTGGTTTTTGTTTATTTGGATTGTTTTTAGCTTTCTGTTTGTTTTAACGTGTTTTCAGTATCCTGTTACATCTTTTTATTGCCATTTTTATTAACTGAAAACAAATTTAGTCACTGCTGGAAATAGAAGGGAATTTTAACGTAAATTAATTTTTCATGCAGGCAAAAGATCATGCAAAAATGGGAATAAAAGAAGTGAAAAACCGCTTGAAGCAAAAGGTACTTGAAGTTCTTATTCAAAATGTATAAGCACCATGTCTGAAATCCTTAGCCACTGAAAGCATGATGTGATCAATAGGAAGCTGTTTGATACAGTGTTGTTAGCACACTTCAAAATGCATTACCAGCTGTCCTGGATTTTTCACACTTATAAATATTCACAGACAAAAAAAAAAAAAGTCTTCAAATACATTAAAGCTCTGACTTAAACCCACAAAAGCCAGAAAATTGAGTGTTCAGCTTGGAGTGGTCCTGCTCCTGTCCTCCATGCTGGGACACTGTGTGAGGGGGCTGCATGTGGACTGGGAGCACTTCCCTATAGTTCTGGCAGTGAACTTTTTGCAAATGGCAAATTGTTGTTATTTTTGCAGTAACCAGTCAGGAAAAATAGCATCGTGTTTGTCTGCCATTAGGAAGGGGATTTCTGCATTGCTTGAATGTCTGCTGCAAAGTTCAGACAGGAAGACATTTATTAGAGTTGGTGTCCTCTGCCAATTGGAATTATGGCAGGGAAAAATACTCAAACTGTTTGTTGTGTCCCAAATGTGTGTGTGTGTTTGTAAACAGCACAATTCCTAACTGTGTCTGTGGGATGTGTTACCCAATCCCCACTGCTCCTTCTGAACCAGAGGTACAGTCACAGTGGCACACACCTCATCAGTAGATGGGACACTCTGCCCTGGCTTATTGCAGATGCTCCCTTTATTCTGTGCATCAGAGCTCTCAGCGTCGTGGAGGAAGCCAGGCCGCTGACCTGCTGAGAGAACTGAACTTCTTATTCACAAATTTCTATTCAGTTTGCTGCATAGGAGTTTGGGTGGTTTTTCTTTAATCTGTGCTCTCTCTGTAAATTTCTTCTATAAATTTCTAGACTGTCCTCTTAAGTTAGGGCTACAGATGTTGGTGGGCAGACAGAACTGAGCCTGTCACCAGCCTGTTCCTCCAAGGGGGTTCTGTGCAGCCAGGCTGCCAAGTGAGGAATTGCCTGTGTATTCCAACTGCTGGTCCCTCTCTGAATGCTCCAGACATTGCTCAGAATCTCGGGCAAGAGAAAGTTGCTTCAGATGCTTCTACGTGATTTTATTACTCTACATTATATATGAACACTGTAGGTATAATTTGAAAACAATAGAAACATGAAGCAGTTTTCTTGTAGATGGATTTCTTTATGTCGTTCCATGTGTTTCACTTCTGGACATAATCTTCCTAAGTAATAAAATCTTTGGCCTTCTCATGTGTGTTTCTAAAGCAGTTGGAGCTGTGTAACATGACCAGATTTTTTCCTGCACTTTAAATGCTAATAGAATTGTGTGCTATTGTGTGACATTTGTATACAAGACTGAGAAAAGCCTCCTTCAGTCATTGCTTTGTTTTATTATTATTATTGTAGTCTTCCTAGTCTGTCAAGCAGCGTCTTTTAAAAAACACACATAACATTTACAGCTAAATGGCCCAATTTTTTTTCACCTTCCTTATGTGGTGTATCTGCAAGTGAGATGCTCAAACATGATTGTTCAACATAGGCTTTCACAGGAGAGAGCTGTGAGTAGTTGACACACACTGCTCTACCTCTCCTTCCTTTATTACTCTGTCCTTTTCCATCCCATCCTCTTCTCCGTGTGAATGCAGGTAGGAAGGGAGCTAAACTTAGCAATTGCTCTGTTAAAAGTGATAAAAATAGCAAACATTGTTTTGGTCACCCTCATTTTTAATCTAAATGTGCTGCTCCACTATGGGTCTGTTATGCACAGGTCTATTAATGCAGCCTCCCCAGTTTTTATGTAAGAGCATTGTATTTATCCTGTGTTTCCTCACTAGCATGTGTGAGTGTTAACTGGCTGACATTCTGGGATCATTAAATACTGACTTCTTGCCAAATTTGGGATGCTAGTCTTTCATCTTCTGAGAGTAACCTAAGGTTATTTTTAAACTGAACTTACTATCCACTGCATTTTAACGTACTATTTTCCATTATTAATACAGAAAGTATGCAGGCCCTGGTAAGGAAAAGTCAAATATAAACATCCCCTTTCCAGTTTTTGCTGCCAAATCTGAGCAGCTTCTGTACAAGATAGAATTTAAAAATGCAATAAAGCTGGAGGTTCTGCTTCCTCCAACTCTGCATAGCAATGGTGACCTCTTAAATATAATCAAGAGCCCATTTTGCCCTTGGTCTGCTCCAGTCTTGGGTTTGAATTGCAAATGAGAAATGCAGGATTGACCTGTTGAGAGGTCACTGTGGTGTGTGTAAGGTCCTTCTTTAATATGATAGTGGAGATTGAATGGTGCTCCATTTCCATCCCTTGTTCATTTGTGGTGCAGTATTTCAAAGCAACAGAAATAGTTTTCAGAGGATTCTTATGAGTGAGAGCAAATAATTGTTAATAGATACAGCCTGGTAGCTTTATTTTATATCTGATACAGTTCTTTTTTTCTTTTTTTTTTCTTTTTTCTTTATCATTTCCCTTTTTTTTTTTTTTCCCCTTTTTTGCAAAGGCTGCCTTTTTCCATCTCACAAACCAACCGTGGTGGTCAAGTCCCTCCGTTAGTGGCTCATTTGAAGCTTAACTGCATAGAATTAGGAAGAAGGAGGAATATGAATGGTACCATCCTCAACTTTCAGTCAGGAGAATGGAACTTACTGAAAGCTCTGGCTAAGACAATTTATATAAATGGTTGGGCACTTGGCATTAATATATTCAACATTATTTTAGTTACTAGAGCCCTGTGTGGCTCTAGTTAATGCCTGGTATTCTAGGAACAACTCATTTAGAGCTTTATGACACAAGCTGCACAGTTCAGGACATTGAGAATGTATTTTGCTCCTCTCTAGCCAGTGTTTGCCATCCATTACAAAATTTAAGGTCAGATTTCACTGGTTTTTTAACTCAAATGTGTTTTCATTGAAGATAGAAAATAAACTTTTGTGGAGCAGATTTTGCTTTGATGAGTGAAGCTCTATTGATGATTTGTTTCCTTCTGGGGATGTTGAAAAAATAGAGAGGAATCAAATAATTTAATTCTCCTATTTTATTAAGCAGATTTTAAAAAATATATTATGGTTTCATTGGAAGTCTGTACCCCAAACACAGTGGAAGTAGGCTTTAGGAACATGTTATCTTTTATGTGCAATTATATCATCAGAGAAGTAGAGGCAATCTATAGCAATAAAAGCTAAAGGATTTGCAGTGATCATTACACATCTGAGGGGTTTTTGCTTAATGGCTTAATCTCTCTATCTTTTATCTCCTCCCATTCCCCTCATGTCCAAATTTTGGTGTCCTTTTTCTGGTTTTTGGGGATTTGCCTGGACAGGTGCTTTGCTTTCCGTTGCCTCCCAGCTGTGTGCAGCCCTGCCTGGGAGCAGCCCCTGCTCAGCCCGGGTGGGGTGGCTTTGGCAGCTCCAGGCACCTTCAGTGTGCCCCCACCCCACAGAAATACGTACATGGCTTTGTGTTCAGTGTCATTGCAGGGAATGGTGCTGCCGTGGGCTCTGTGAGCTCCAAACTGAGGAGATCCCCTGGGGCTCTGTGCTGTCTGGAGCTGGAGTAGGAGTTTGACAGACACTCGGGTTTCTTGTCAGTGCCTTGTTTTGGGGCTCTTTGTTACTAATTCGGAGGACTTTGTTGTACCTTTTCAAGACAAGGTGGCATTGTGCAGCTGAAGGGCGGGGGGAAGAAAAAGTTTTTCTCTCTAGTTTGACCTTAGCAAGTTGTTAATTCTCCAAGATCCTTATGCCCGTATTGGGGAACCACTGCTCTACCAGCTGGATCTAAAGAGGGGTCTCATCTTCTCTGTGGAGCAGACAAAGCCCCTTAGAAAGTCCATCCAGCTTTTTGTTTCATTTGACCTAAACACATTAGGTCAGTGTGTGTCCAAAGGAACCATTTCTAATTGGCCATCAGCTTACACGGCTCATTATTGTACCTGAGCGAGCCGGGGGCTCGCGGGGCCGTGTCAGAGGTCAGGGAATCAAAGCCCTGCCGGTGGCAGCAGCCACCCTCAGGTCAGCCTTGCAGAGCTCCAGCCTCTGCAGCCTTCTCTCCATATTTACCCAGCATTATTTCCTTGGCATTGTTGCAGAGATGTAAGATTTGGGGCCGACTGCGTTACAGACTGTTTCTCAACTCACTTTCAAACTCTTTGCTCCTTCTCTGATTCCCGGTGTCTTCAAGCTTTTGTCTTTTTCAAAACCTGTGTTATGCACCCTGTGCCTGCATTTGCCAAGTCCTCTAACCTGGGCTGGTGGGTCACTTCACTTCTGGAGATGAGAATTAATGTCAAAGCAAACAAAAAGTGTTCTGCCAGGTAGCCCTTGGTGTTGTACCTTCTCCTGGAGGCATATCCAGTGCACACAGACTCCAAGATGAAATGCAAAGCTAACTAAACTCTGCGTTCCATCTCTCCTTGCCACTTCAACCAGTAATTGTTCTGCTATGGATAAATCTGTGCTGTACGTTAATGGAATTACTGTGTTCATTTAGGTTTACAATAAGCAGAATGCCCTGTCCCTGGGCTTCTGTTGAATTCATTTCTAAAATAGAAAATCTGAGCTATGGTTTTTTTCTCCACATGCACTTCCTGGCTTTTGCGTGTTGAAGCCAGACATTTTATTGAATGTCCTGTTGGCACTGCTGGTACTGGGAGGAGAGAGGGGTTGTGTACAAGCTCTGATGGATGAAATGCTTGATTCTGATAATGTTTTCTTTTCTGTACTTTGGTGTTTTTTCCCCTAACATCCAAATTGTTAGTCAGCATTATCCTCTAGTGTCTCCTTTGTGCACGTTCCCCTCACTCAGGAGTGTTCCTGGCCGTGCTATTCACCTTTTCCCACCACACAGGACATTGCTGAGAACGGGTGCTCGGCCGCGCCGGAGGAGCCCCTGCCGCGGACGGCGCCGTCGCCTCTGGGCGACAAGAAGGACCCCAAACTGAGGGAGGACAGAAGACCAATCACAGTACATTTTGGTCAGGTAGGTCTCAGTGCAAAGCTGTTCTCAGTCATGTGACTCAGCAAAAGTAGTTCAGAGAAAAGTCATGATAACGAATATGCCAAACGCTTTGTTATCTTTAGCCACTGAACAATTTTAGTTTTATTTCTGTTGTGTCTGTTTCAAGGGGCTTCCAAAACCTGAGTTTTCTGGGGTTTGCTGATTCCTTTTGTTCAGACGATGATTTTGAGGAAAATAAACCATGAGTGAATGGGGGATGAAGCATAAATATTGTAGCAATTTTATAAACTATTTTGTAGCTGTTTTAGCATGCAAGGTGCTATGGCTCTCAGGACGGAGAGGGTAGAATTTAAAACATCCCCTTTTATCTAGCCAGATCATTAGTGTCAATATGGAACGTCCAACTATTAAAGCATTTGAACATTCTCTGAAAATTAAATGCGATGAATTAAGATGGAAAAATCAATTAATAACTTGTTAGTGTGCTCTGTATTCAGTATTGACAGCTGAGCTGTTCACATTAGTTACTCGTGTAATGTTTCTTTTGATATGTCTGCAAAACAGAGAGTTTGGAGGGGTTTGAAGAGCTAGCTATTTAGAAAACGTTGTACTTGCTGTGATTTTCTTGGAAAAACATCCAGTATTTATTATCAGTTTGCCAGCGTTCCCCTATTAAGTATAGCCTTATTCAAAAAATAACATGATTTGTGTTCACAGTTCTCTTGTCTTTTGCTGTATCTATTCTTTGCACTGTTCTGACTAGAAAACAGGAGGGAATATCTGATTTCTTCTAAGGAAGCAAAGTGTGATTTTAAAGCAAATGTAAAACATTATAAAATGTGAAGTAAACCAGTTTTAGAGAAGTGTCTGTGAATAGAAACCAGTCAGTGTGGCTGCACTGACTGTTCAGGTATTCAGTGGGGCTGCCCGAGGTCTGATCAGAGCAATGTTGTCTGCATCATTTCAGAATTAGATTTATTTTTTCAGTACTTTCACCAGTGTGCTAAATGTAAGTTCTTGGAGACTTTCTAAAAATCATTCTCTTCCAATTAAGCATTTTCAGTTGAGATTTATTTTTCCATTACTTTCTGTGCCACTACAGTTGAGAGGAATTGGGGTACTGGAGGAATGCAGCCATCTAGCTCCAGCCGGGACATGTTACATTTCATTTGAAGCAGTCAGAAATCAGATAATATTAGAATTTATTCTCAGTTTTTCCTTCAGATTTTTGTGAGCGAAGGATGGTTCAAACATGATGGTAGATTAATGAAATATATATTTGAATGGTAAGTGCAAATCTAAATTCATGAGGTTTTTTAACAGTCACTTTCCAATTTTTTAATGATCACTTTTCTGTATCGAAAGAGGCACACATCAGCTTTCCTAGCCCTGGCTGTGGGGAGAGGCTTGCTGAGTGCTTATTGCTGTCATCACATTACAAATGTTGGTTTCCAAAACCCAATCTGACTTAGCAGTTGTAGGGCTGTCTGACTCCCAGCCTTCGTCCTGGCACGGGTCTGCTTTTCCGGGTAGCCCAGTGCCAAAACAAAAATGAAATCAGACCTTCATCCGAAAGGAAAAGATCTTCAGGTTTATGAAATATAGATTAAGGCATTGGGGAGGAAAAAAGGAGCAACATTTACTGTATAAATGGGAGATGGCTTCTAACTCGTGATTAAAGGCAGAGATTTTAATGTCACTTTTAACTCTGTCTAGAATACAGAAGGTGGGAACAATTAAAAAGGCACAAGAACTCTGAAATAAGGGCTGTTTGTGCATTCACAGCTCTTCTAAACTGAAGAGGATGAAAGAGGCTTTTTTCTCATTGTCAGGGGCTCTCTCGGAGTGCAGCATTGTGCGGCTGGCAGCGAGGTTTAAAATGCATGCATGCGCTGGGGTCAGGGCCCGGCTCGGGGCGGGCGGAGCAGGGAGCGCGGCCGCAGCGCTGCAGCAGCGCTCCGCCGCCGCGCGGGCCTTTAATTTAGACGTGCTGTCAAAGTGACAAACACATTTGCATACAGTCTATTTATTTTCCTCGGAAAGGTCTGCAGTCTGCTGTTGGTTGAACATTCTTAATCAGCGAGCTGTAAGTGAGCCGGCAGCGAGCTGTCCTGTGCTGGGTGCTTCTCTTCATTACATGACAGATTAGCTAAAGGGGGATGGGCTAGCGAGCCAGCAACAACCTTTAATTTTAACTCATTATCTCTCACCCTAGAGTGAGGGAGTTGCTGGCTTTTCCAAACACAGTTGTGTATCTGCAGTTGTTAGGCTACAAAAAATATCAGTAAAATGTCTTGAAATGCCCGTGAAAGCACAGCCCCCTCAGCTGATGCCTCACCAGAATTTGGCAGTAATTAGCTGACGGGGGGAGATTCTGTACGTCCTGGCTCATCTTGGTGAATGGTGATCAGGCATCATTGCAGAGCCTTGTTTATTGTGGGATTGTTTTAATGATGCTTTCTGTAATACTAAGACATTGTGGGAAAGCTCCCCTTGATGGTGAAAAGAAGGATTTTAGCCAGATAGCCTGGGGCAGTGCAGCAAAGATCTAAACAGAGTGTTCTTAGTAAGACACCACCGTGGGAGGGTGGGAGCACTCCTTTTCCTGGGTGGGACTTTGCATGCTTTATCCAGGGTGTACCTCTCTTCTTGATCCCTGCACCAACCAAATACAGGAACTATCACCACGGGCTCCGGGACAGTGCAGCTGTACTCAACAAGTTGCTGGAGCAGTACAGGCAGCTCAGGGTTTAATGGGTGGGGAGAAGAGGGAACAGTTTTCAAGCCATTCAGTGGAAGGTTTGTAGTACTGAGTAGTGCTCTGTGTTTGGGGGAAGAGTAAGATTAATTGTTATGGAAGATCCAGTGCTACAGAGAACATCTCTTGTGGTGCTGGGATGATGGCTGGACTTTAAGATCTTACCAGTCGTTTTCAACCTTAATGATTCTATGAATGTCCTGTTACTTGCTTTCTTCTGGTTTTTGTCTTAAAAGCTGACCAGAATGTCCTTAAAGCATCGAACACATGCTGCATATCCAGATGCCAGAGCTGTCCTTGGGGTCCTTCCCAGTGTGCCAGGCAGGGCAGGCACTGGGAGCCCAGTAAGCCCTGAGCAGGGCAGGGTGTGGGACACTAGTGCAGGTGATTTGTGACTTGGGGGTTTGGGCTTTTGTTTCCATGGCCACACTTGTACTTTTTAGGTGGAACACATGTGTCTGTGTTGTCTTAGAGCTGTTTGGAGGATAAACACTACACAGTGTCATGGTGACTGTTTTGAGCAGGTTCCTTGTCCAAGCAAACAGCTGTTGGGGCTACTTTGGCAGGACCCACAGAGTTCAAACAGGACTGGTACCTGTGCCCAGTCTTCCCACAGTCTGGGAGGGGTGGTGTGAGCACACAGGATGAGCCCAAGGGCTTCAAAATCAAACCTAAACTTAGGAACGTTCTTCCTTAGGAGCTTTTCCACAATCAGTAGCACCCCTGATTTAGTACAATTAAACCAGCAAACAATAAGAATAAGATGCCAGAAACATCATTTGTTGGGAAAGGGAATCATTTCATTAGAAGCAAGTGATCCTGGCAGTTCTGTACAGCTCTCTAATTGTGTCTGTTATAATTAGAATGTCTTTTGTCAGCTTCGCTGGGTTTATGTTTTCTATGGCTTGTTTTTATTTACCAGCAAATAGGATATTTAATTCCATTTATGTACCAAAAGGTGTAAAGCTTAAGAAAATACAAAAGACTCTTCCACATATATCTTTAGTAGAGAGATTCAATCATGTTCCACTCTTGATGCAAACTCCAGAGAATCAGTGCTCTGGGGACTAATGTAAATAGCCATGAAACAAATGGAAAATGCAATAGTGTACTGAAGCAGCTTGTCTGACTGTGGGAAGGCTTCTCTGGGTTCTCTCCCTGGCTCACTGTGGCTGCTGTTGAACTCTTGCAGGCCACAGTATGGAAATTGCCATCTTATTTGCTGGTTTGAACCCTTTTGCTGTAAATGAACGTGTTCATTTTTCCTAGTCACAGTCTGCACTTGGACACACAGAGCAAACAACTCTGCTTTGTAGGGCAGTGCTCTTCTTCCAGGAGATTAAACGGCATTAAGAGGTCAGGGGAGAGATGGGGAGAGCACCAGCCAGCTACATTCCAGGAATGCAGAACTGGATCACTGAGGCCAGAGGCAGCAGAGGAGGGATTATCTCCAGGGTAAAAGGGATGAAGTAGGGAAGGGAGGAAGGCTCCTTTGCCAGACCCTGTGACTCCCTTCACACCCAGGTGCGTTGGAACAATAGCAGATTCCCCTGGATCACAGCAGGCATTGTGTGGCACTGAGGTAGAAACCAAAGGGGAAAGGGGAAAAGAAGTTCATTTGCTAATATTGGTGTAACTGTATGCTCTGGTTGCAGAGCCACCTCCTCCTCTGGCCACTCTCAGGGCCTTCATTACGTGAATGAGCCTCCCTTCCACTCTTCCCCACAGATGAGCAATGTGGGTTCCCATTTCCTTTCTCTGGAGCCACATGGGGTTTCCTCCCTCTCTCCATTTGATTCTTTATGGATTTAGCAAAAGTGTAAGTTCTTTAAAATGATTTTGTCTTCAGAAAGTGTATCTTATGCCCTCATTTGTTCTCACTCCTTTCTTTGTGTGTTCCTTTCAGGAAGGAATTCAGTGTTGTTCAGTAAAAGTCACCTCACAAGAAAGACTACTCAGGGAATGACCCATGGGGAATTGTTTTCTGGAATGACCCATTGTTCTCTGGAGTGACCCATTGTTCTCTGGAGTGACCCATTGTTCTCTGGGCCATTTTTCTCTGGAGTGACCCATTGTTCTCTGGAGTGACCCATTGTTCTCTGGGCCATTGTTCTCTGGAGTGACCCATTGTTCTCTGGAGTGACCCATTGTTCTCTGGGCCATTGTTCTCTGGAATGACCCATTGTTCTCTGGGCCATTGTTCTCTGGAGTGACCCA
>JBBMKD010000049.1:408796-464942 GCA_037834095.1 Argya squamiceps
GACCCATTGTTCTCTGGAGTGACCCAGTGTTCCCTGGAATGACCCATTGTTCTCTGGAGTGACCCATTGTTCCCTGGCATGACCCATGGGCACTGTTCCCTGGAATGACCCACGGGCACTGTTCCCTGGAATGACCCATTGTTCTCTGGAATGACCCATTGTTCTCTGGAATGACCCACGGGCACTGTTCCCTGGAATGACCCATTGTTCTCTGGAATGACCCACTGTTCCCTGGCATGACCCATGGGCACTGTTCCCTGGAGTCCCCGTGCACATGGCCAAGCCCTCCCTGCACTCCTGGGGCACTCGGGGTGCTGTGGGACAGGGGCTCCCCCTGTGCTCTCTCAGGTTTGGTGACTGCTCAGTGCCCCCAGAGCTGTGGCCTTTCCTCAGGGCAGCTCTTCCCTCCCAGGGCTGAGCAGCAGAACAAACCCTCTGAGCAGAGCCTGTGGCAGCTCCTGGTGCCTGTGCAGGGCTGGGTCCTCTCCTGGGTTATCCGAGGCTCTCCTGATCCCCCTGTTAATTCTCTCACCCCCCTTGTGCCTCTGCTTTGAGATGCATTTGTTGAGCAGGCAGTAAATCTGTCACTCCAGCAGGCGCCTAATTGAGCTCCTCAGCCCCGGGAAGTCTTTGTTTCCTTTCAGAAGATAAATAAACACCATCCACAGCAGTATTCCTTCTTCCCTCCCTGCCCCATCCATCCCCTTTCCAAAGGAAATGTTCCCCATTTGAACAGGGCTGTGCTGTGGTGCTGTGGTGTGGAACTCTTGTCCATCTAATGTCTGCTTGAGACCACTCAAATGTTCCATCAGGTTCTTGGGGGACAGTGTTCTTAGTCAGAGGAGTATAACCAATGTCAGTGGACAAGACAGTGATGCATTGGGTTGAAACTGTGCTTTGTGGTGTGCAGGATTAGCAGAGATGGCAGTGCATGGGGTGGGAGTTAGGGAATGCGTGCACTGGCCACGTGTGAGCAGCACCTGCAGTGTGTGCCCAGGGTCTCTGCCCCTCCTACCCTGCTCCCCAGGGCTTCCCAAGGAGCAGGCCCTGCAGCAGGGGGCCTGGTGCTGTGCCCTGCAGGAGCTCGTGCTTTGCAGGGAGACTGTAGCCCCAGTCTGCAGCCAGCACATGTGTTCAGCCATGGAAAAGCACACTGCAGAGTGGCTGTTAGTGTTTCCCAGGTGTCTGGGCATTGAAGCACTCCTTGCACAGGGATGTTAGGAATCACTGTGCTGCCCTGTGCAGGTGCTGCAGTGCTGGATGTGTGAGGGGAAGGGCCGACCTCCCAGGGCTTGTGACAAGCGACAGCAGCTGTAACGTGTCTGCACAGTCTCCTTGTTAGTCCTGTTCTGCTGAGGAACCCATGAATATCTGCTAGAGAGGATCTTGGTCCATCACTGCTGGCGTGTGGAAGGAGAGTTGTGCTCTATAAATAATACATACATAGAAAATAAATACATCAGTACATGCAAGGCTACCCAAATCACCTAGACTGACAACTTGAGGAGAGCTCACAGTGTCTTATGCATGACTTGCTTCTCTATCAATGTACATCAGCATCCTAAAGCTTCTTACATGTTACTTGTGTAGTTGATATGTGCAGTTAGGCCAGAACTGTCTGAATTGGCCTCTGGGCCACTGGATTAAACCAGGAGATTAGAGGAGTATGTGAAACATATAATTCTGCTAAATGCTGACCCCAGTGTGACTGTTTGGCCAGGCATTTTTTAGATTTGCCATTCAGAACTGGGCTGATGAATACCACATGAACCAGTTGTGAGTGCCAGGCTGCACATAGAGGGCCCCTGCCCCTGTGTGGGTGTGTGGGGAGAGTGTCCCCCCAGGAATGCAGCCTGGCTTGGTGACTGATGAAGCTGAGCAAAGCAGAGAGTCATTGCTGTTTATAGAACTCCTTAAATGAGAGACCACGTCTTTTTTCCTTTTCTTTTTTTTTTTTCTGTGCAAGTATTCCACTTGCTAGAGAGGAATAGCTGTTAAGAAATAATAAGGGATATGTCCATTTCCCAGCATTTTAAATCATGTAGGTTACATGATCTCTTTGATTTGAATTCCAGCATCAGGACCACAGAAAGCCAAGGTAAAGCTGGCAAAATGACCAGTTAAAGAAGAAAACACGCACAAACCTCTGTGGCTTTTTTCTTCAAATTTGATATTGCATTGCTGGATTTTCTAGTATTTTAAGTGAAAAATATATGTAGTTAGTTCCATGTTGACAATGTCCTTGAGGATTTGACAGTGAGATTTTCCAGCAGTTGCTCTTCGTTAGAATCCTGGTGGTGTTTAATAAGGCAGCCAAACTGCTGGCACCTCGGGCTGGTGTTTGTTCTCCAGGGCTCGGGGCTGCTGCAGTAAGCACATCGACCAGGGCTGATCATTACAAGGGCGTACGCCACCATGAATAAAAATGTCACACGTTCTCCCATCTCACACTGCTACAAAATGTCAGTCCTGTCAAACAGACATTGCGAGTAGCACTGAGCAGTCAGTACAAATTGGGAAGCTGAATATTCCCCCAGCTTTCTGATATTCTTCATCTGAAGCAGAAGAAAAGCAGTTGTTAACCTATTAGCTGTGATTTTAAACTCTGCTGAGGTAGTAGATGGATAGGCTTTAACACATGGGGATAAATATATTCCTGGGGTCTGGGTTTTTTGCAACATGTCTCTCCATCCATGTATGTTGAGGAATAGACAGAATGAAAAAAAAGCACAGCAAAATGAACCTAATTTTGGAAGAAGTCTTCTGGAAAAATGATCATCTCGGTGAGATTCTCTTCCAACCTGTTTGCTTGTTTTACCTCTGTGAATAGTTGTACAAAAGCCCCCCTTGCTGGTTTGCTGTAATCCAGAAAGGGCTGCTTTGATGAGTTAAGGGAGTTTTCTTTTGTGGCCCTGTCATTATGCAGATGTCACAGAGAGCTGGGGTTTTATTGTCCTCTGAACAAATGGAGGTTGTGCTGCTTCAGGGTAAGGCCCGTGGTGTGGTGCAGAGTCCATAGGATGTGTTCCTTCCTAGTGCCAGGAGCATCCCTGTGTGTTCACAGTTATCTAGGATTGAGGAGTGGGTACTGTCAGTGCAGGATTCTGCTCTTACTGCAGGGTCCAGAAAAAGATCTGGTGCAAAAAGTTTAGTGCAAAGTGGCGCCAAAATATCAAAGAAATAACAAGAAATGATACAAAGTCACCAGTGGTTGCCCGAGGGGACAAGGAGAACAGGTGAAAGGGGCTGCAATGTTCTGTGTCACAGTGAGTATTTCAAAGAAATGGGCTCAAAGTCTATTCTTGGTTGTGGTGGTTTCATGTTGGCCGAATGTTGTGTTCTGTGGGCACCTGTTTGCAGTGGGCAGAGGTACCTCCTGCACACAGCTCAGTGTGCAGGGGCTCTCAGGCTGTGGTCTGCAGCACCTGGGCTCCGTGCCAGGTAAAGAAGAGGCTGTTGACAGGCATCTCCTGTGGAAGGTGTCAGAGTCCTCAAACTGCAGAGTGTCAGATAATATCAGTGTAATGGTTCAGGGACGGTTTACATGTTTTAGAAGAACTGAGTGCACGTATAGATGGGAGGAGGTCAGTGCTGATGCTCAGCTGCTCAGCAGACAGAAGGTGAGAGTGGAGCAGTCTCAGACTTTACTGATACCACCTTCTGTGGGTTTTACTGCTGGTTTGCATAGGACAGGGACTTTCCTCTCACTGGAGCTGGGGAGTCATCAGAAATCTCGACAAGTCTTTAAGCACAGATACCACCATATTCCTCCTGTCTACATCACAGAGCAGCACAGGCTACTTTGGGCATGGCCTAAGGCTCCTGAACACACAGAAAAATAGGTCCATGTCATTCTCAAAATTCCTCTTTTTTTTTTTTTTTTGTAATTGCAGGCAAAAGAAATAAAATACCATTCCATTCTATAGCCCAGGAGTTTGTTGTTTAAGGTGTGTGTTTTTAGAATAGCATCAGTTATCAGCAATAATAATCCACAGTGGTGTTCTCATGGTTTTGGGATTTTGGCTTTAGGCATTGCTGCATTTTTGCCAGACTTATTCTACCTTCCCAATATACAAATGTGGCTTGAAGAATGAGGCATCCCTTAAAACATGGAGATTATTTTTATCACAGGACCCAGCAGATTTCTGTTGAAGTATTTCAGAGTGTAAATTAAAAATATATGCTGTAAAGCATACACTGTTCCTGTCATCCCAGTTTGTGAGCTGTACATGTGGGAGCATGTAAAAAGCAGAGTGTGCTGTGCAGGGATCTGGGTGGATAATAAAACAGCTGCCTCATAGATTCTGTCTGCCTTCTCTACTGAATCTTTTTAGGTACCAGACATTTTTCAGTGTCGTTATTTTCTCCCTTTTTTTTTTAATTGAGTGTTCAGTTGAGGTCCAGCACGTTCTCCCAAAGTCAGCACTTAGGTCTCCTGCAGCCTGGTGTGTGTGAGCCTGACTTCATCCAGCACAAGGCATCTCTCTCCCAGGCCTGATTGACTTTCAAGTATTTTCAAACCAGTCCTCAATTTCGAAAGGAAGTAAGATATTCATGTAGGAGAACTTTGTTTTGGAAATTATTGGAAACATCCTCACTGCTAATTGAGAAAGAGAAACACTTCTTTCTCCAGATATTGACAAATCAGTTCTCATCTGGCTGTGTTTGCTTTAAGCATTTCCTTCTGGTTGCACTTGTTGCTGCACACGAACTAGCACCTCTAATTTACTCATGAGGCTCTGTTTTGAGTACCACTTTAAAAAAAATCTCAAAAGACACCCACAGTTAGTTTGAGATAATATTCTGCTCACAAGCTGTTACCTTGCAGACCAAAAATTATCTTTTTGTAATGTTTTCTCTGCTGTATAACTCTAAACAGCTGCATTGTGAAAGTTCCTTGGGTATATAATAGCTACTTGAAGAGGTGTGGGATCTATCATTCTTAAATAGTATTTTGATAGTGTAAAAGTGAATGTAAGATTTTTCTTCCTTCAGCATCTTATGGCTTAAAGTCACTTGTCTGATAATTAGTAAAGCAGTGCCAGATCTGCAGTCATAAAAATGGCTTTCTGCAAATTTTCTGTCTTGTTGCTTCAGAAGTATTTAGAACAAGACAATTAAGCAAATATCCAGAGGAAAAAGGTGTGCTGGTAAACAGCTATTGGTGAGAAAATGCTAATTTAGACATTTCTCCCTTTCACATAAAAAGCTGTAGTACATATATTTAGGATCGTACCTGGAATAGCAATTTAGCAGCTTTTAGCACTGCAGCCATGTGCTGGTTGGTGCCCATCCCTCCCTACAGCCCAGGTAATCAAGTTGATATTCCAACACAGCTTCACCTGCTGACCTTTTAGAAACAATGTGTTTTGCTGCATTAACAAATTAACTTCAAATCGGCGGCTCTCCCAGCAAACACAGAGTTTGAACAGCCTTGCTTCTCCCGCTGTGATGACAGGCAGGAGCACCAACACAGGCACTGCAGCTCTGGAAAGTCTCTGTTCCCTGAGAGTGCCTCCCCTCCACCCCTGGCCTGCCCCTGCCTGTGTCACAGCCCTGCTTTAACCAGGCCTGGCCCTGCTGGGTGCAGAGAGCCCTGCTGGCCCTGGGCAGTTGTGTTTTCCCCTGCTCTGAAGTCTCCTGGGGCTCAGCAGTGTGGTGCAGCACACACCAACCTCCCAGCAAACCCCATTGCTGGGAGCACTGCAGTGATAGCAGAAATTGGAACCGGTGTTGGCTTTGCCTGTATTGTTACAAGCACTGAGGTCACAGTTCTGAGAGTCAACACAATGCCTGGTTAGAAGTCCAGGAAACAAAAAAGTTTCTACACCTTTAATCTCTTCCCAAAGCAGCATTTGCATGTGTCTTTATTGTGAAAACACATAGAACTAATTTTTGATCAGAGATGAAAGCTTAATCATAGTGATATTTAAATCTCAGCTGGAAAAAATAATCTGGTGACAGGATAAGGGTATGAAAGTATTGGCTTCTGCAAAGGAGTAGTGTATTTTAGTATAAATATATAGAATATTTGTAGTATGTTCACTTTCACTTACACAGAATTAAAATGATACTTGCACAAGTAGTTTTGAGTTCTAGGCCATCATGATGCTTTAAGGTCTGACTTGTAATTGTTGGTCACTTAGGAGTGAAATCCAGGACGGGATCTGGACATCAGCTCACCTTTAAGTGCATGAAGAGTTTAGCTGAATTGGGGTTTTTTGATGCTCTTACATGCCTGGTTTGAGGCCTTCTCCATAAGCTTTCACAAGCACTAAAATCACTCGAGATCTTAGTGAAAGTGTTTTTGAGTATCGTGGTTTCCATTTGCATAAACGTAGCCTAGAACACTTGGACCTCGAGGTCCGGGAATGCAGGCTGAGCGTCCCTGCTGTGTCAGTCGGGTTTGGCCGTGTGCTGTGCAGTGCTGTCCCCGCTGCCCTCGGTGTCACAGGACTGAGTTCAGCCCGTGGGGACCTGTGCTGCCGGTCATGGGCTTTGGCACTGCTTGGAAAAACTAAGTGAGAAAATGGCGTTTGGTGAGGTGAGTATGAAGGTAAATGACGTGCTGTCACATGCTCATGCTGCTTTTGCCGGGACCTCAGAGGTGTTTCCATGCAGGTGACTTTAATTTAGTCTCACTTTGCTGCAGCAGCACAGACTCCGCCCGCCGCGGCCGCCGCCCCCAAAGATCCAGCGCTCCTCCAGGCCCGTGAGTAGCTGGGGATTGTTTCACTGCCGCAGCTTAACACTGCCTGAGTTCTGCTCTTTGTAGCACTACTAAACCCTGGTAGTTTGGACTAGCAAACTGCACAGAAGCCGTGTGTGAATTATGCTCCTAAACTGCCTTCTCTCTGCTGCGGCACAGCCCTGGGACCCGCGGTTCTGCTTTTCTCTGGCGAGCCCTGCAGCTCTGGGGCAGCTCTGCAGGTAACTGGGGCTGCTCTGGCCACGTCTGGTTTGACTTTTGCAGTGATTTCTTACACACAAAGCCCTGCTGGACCGGCTGGCAGAAGTTTTTAGCCAGTGAGCTTTTGAAGACTTGCACTGAACTCAAATCTGAAAGGAAGCAGAAGTCTGAAGACAAAATATTTATTCTCTGCAGGTTATGCTTTTAATTAATTTGGGATGCCTAATTCTTCTCCATGTGTGAATAGACTAGAAGAAAGCAAGGTCAATCTTTGGTACCATGTTAGGAGTGACATACACTGGTAATTCCATGGTGTAAAAGAAGGCACAGCAGTGTGGCCAGAGGAGGGAACTCTTCCATGGAAGAACTGCAGAGAAATTATTGGCAGTGCAGTGCCTGTACGTGTTAGGTAGGGACACCTTATCTCAGCAGTTTTTCCCCAAAATCACTCCCTGTAGGACAGTTTTTACCTGGGGACTATGCAGGATGGCATTAAAACTGGACACCCTGCTGGGTCTGCACCAGATGTTGGGTTTTTTTTAAAGGCACAGTCAAGAAGTATCAGTTTAGGAGGAGTGTTAGTTTTTGGCACAGCACTGGAAGATATATGTGTATTCAAGACTTTATGTGTATAGTGCCCCCCAAATCATCTTACTTCTTGCTTCCTTATCCATACACATACATGCATAAGAGAGACATGCAAGTTTTCAAATCTGATCTTGCTAAAACTTGTTAAAATGTGTTTTGGATGAGCAGGTAACTGGTTAACAAGTGCAACTGGGTGTGTGTTTTAACTTTTGATCTCTGGTGCATGTTCCTGTGTGACATTTCAGTGGCATGTGTTTCTTCTCCTCCCTCTTTTTAACTCTGGGTGTTTAGCTTAACAGAGTCACTTTTATGGATTTTCCCCTGAACATTTCTGTTCTCTGTGTTTAAAAAGTAGCATTGACTATGATTATTTGTGTTCTTCTAAATACAGTGGGCATGGGAGACCCTCCCAGATGTGTTTCTCTGGGATCAGACTTTCCATGTACTGTGGGGTTCCTGTGGTGCTCCCATGCCCTCGTGTTCCACGTTTGGCTGGTGTAAGGGGGCATGTTGTGATTCCTCTATACCAAAGATGCTGAACTGTATTGTTCAAATGGAGTCATTTATTATGTGGAAGTCTTGTTCAGACTGTTTAATCTCCCAGCTGTAGGGTATTAATAGTCCTCACTGTAACGTGGTTGGTTCAACTGTCTTTTCTCCCATTGTGATTGATAAAAGGTTGGAAATGTAATAATGAAATCTCCTGTTGCATTCCTCTGGCTGTGTCAGTAACTGGAACAGAAAGGCTTCATTCATCAAGGGGAAATTCAAGATAAATGTAAATTATTATAATCAATCCCAAAAATATGCTTGTATCAAATATATATAAATTTGTTGTTGTTCAGAACTGTTATTTGGCTTTAAGTAGTTGCAACACATTTCTGTATGTGTAAATAATACTTTTTGCAGGCTGCTTTTTCCTCTCAGGCTTGGCAGCTCCTACAGAGGTGGGTATCAGCAAGTGATTTATCCTGGCCTTGTACACAAGCACTGGAGGGGGAGACCAGGTCCCTCTGCTCCTCCAGCCAGGGCCACATAATACCAGAATTCCTGAGAAACACTTTTTGCTGCAAGGAGGAATACATGGACACTAGTGCTTGCAACATGAGGAATAGCTCAATAGAGCCAAAAACACAGACCATAGAATGGTTAAGGAAGCAGAACAGAGATGTCCTTTGCATTCTGCTGCTTTGGAAATAAGTGGTGGTGGTATTATGAAGGAGAAAGGGTTGTTGCTTCTAATTAATGAGGATCTGTTTGGATTAACAGTGGTTGTTATTCAATTAGAAAAAGTTAAAATATAATAATTATCGATTAAATTGATGGGGACAGTAATAAGCACATTCAACCCTTCTGTCCTGGAAGTTTACCTTTTTGCTTTTGGCTTTGTGCTCACATAATTGGATTTTTTTGATACTTTTGCATTTGATAAGCATTTAACCTTGCCTCTGTGGCTATGTGAGACTCACAATCCAGCAAGGAATTGACTTGATTCCTGGCTTTTCCCTGCAGTTCCCCGGGAACAATGCTCTAAATCCCGCTCAGCTTTGTCACCTTGCCGTGCTCTGGGCTGGGGGCCCTGCAGCCACCCAAACTCTCACCTCTCCCTCCTCGGCAGCACAGGCAGCCCAGAGGTGAAAGTGTTCCCAGCACGCTGACAGGCCAGCTTTACACATCAGCTCCCAGCTCCCATTTAATTAAGCAGCTTGCTTTCTTCCTCTCTTTCCCTCTCTCCTCGGCGCTCTCCTCTCCCCGTTCCTCCTGCGTGTCGCCCCCCTCTCCCCCGCTCCTCTCTGCAGTCTCTCCCTGTTTTATCAGCCCTAATGAAGCAGTATTCTTCATCGATCCTGCTGATTGCCAGCCCATTCCTTTTGTTTGTTGGCACCGAGCCATTCTGCTGCGCTCTGACAGCTCAGCTCCTCTAATTAGCTCTGTTGTTCTTTTCCCCATGTTTCACCACGTTGCAAGTTCAGTTGAAGTTGCCACAAACTTAATCCTTCCATTCCTGCCATAAATTCACATTCTTAAGCTGTCTTTATTGTAGAGAGGAGCAGCCTTGTGTGGGGACTGATCTCCAAGACCTTAACATCTGACCTTTTCATAAGCCCTTTTTCCTAAGAAATAGTGGCAATACAACTCTGGATTTCTTCCTCATATCTGCTGTGCACCATTTCCTTTGAAATGAAGATTCAATGTAATAATGCTGCTGCTATTTTCTGCATACTGGTGTGTAGGGCAGAAGCACTACACATAATTTGGTGGCTTTCTCCTGGCAGGAAAATTTAAGGTTTATGTACCTGGGAAGAAAAATTAAAAAAAACAAAACCAAAATAAACCTGGAAAGCCCCCCTCCTCCAACAAATTATATTTCTTTAAAACTTCTTTAGTCACTGCAGAGTACTCAGGCTGTAGGACATGAACAGCTCCTTTCTGTTGTGCCTCTTAAGGGAGCACAAGCTCTGGGAGGTCAGGAACTGAGTTGTATTCCCAGCTTTATGTGGGTGTTTGGGTATTTCTGTTGAGATTAGCACTGAGCTGAGCCAACAGATCTGACTCTTTTTCACATGCTTAACAAAACACGTGAAGCTGGTGTGTACCAGCTGTCTGCCCTGATGCTGCAAATTCCCTCATTTGACTCGCAGGGATGAGTCCAGCACAGGATTCCTCAGCAGTATGGGCTGGCACATATACAAACTTTGAGCACAAGTGCTTATTCCTTTCCTTGAAATAAGGTTTGTTTGCTTGTGGAGATCCTGGTCAGAAATCAAGCTGAAGTTCCATACATTGGAAGGTGATGGACATGTATGTGAGACTGGATTGGCAGCAACATCATCTTCCACAGAAAAGCTTTGGATTTTATTGCAGACAACAGAAGTCTAACTTAATACCAGGAGTGATAATGACAATATTGCTGGTGAGGGTTTGTATTCAGCTGCTAGAGGAAAGCACATTTTTAATGGAGAATGAGCTGAGTTTTCATGTTAAAACATTTATCCTAAGTACACGTTTTTCCAGTGCTGCCTTGAATGAAGTCCTCACCTGAGAGGTTGGGTTCCTGGGAGCAAGCAGCCAGAAGGGTGATGGGGTCAGAGCTGAGCCCCACTCCCAGTGCAATATCCAGGGCACACAGACATCCCCGTCTCCTCTCTCTGCACTGACTGCACAGGGGGAAGCTCACTCTTAGGGCATCTTTCTCTGAAATTCTGCCTGTACCAAACAGGACACAGCAAATAGCAGTTAGTGACAAACATATCTGTTCCATTGGCAAGTCGTGGGGCCGTGTGGTTTATATTCGTCAGAGTCACTGATGTATCCACATTCATGTGTGACCTTGTGGCACAAAAGGCAAAGCAGGCCCAGTGGAAGATCCCTGTAGGGTCCTGGTGGTTCTCTATTGCTGTCTGTGTGTGCTGTTGGATCAGGGGCAGTGTCTGATGAGATGTCTCTGTGCGTGTCACAGGTTCGGCCCCCAAGACCTCATGTGGTTAAGAGGCCCAAGAGCAACATTGGTGTGGAGGGCCGGAGGACCTCAGTTCCCAGCCCAGAACAGTAAGTACTGTGCTGCTCTGCTTCTCTCTGCTTGCATCAGACAGCGTGTTCAGAACTGGGACTCACCAAAGGAGACATTAAAAAATACTGTAGATCAAGGTTAGGTTTTAACTAGAAAAAAAAATTAAAAAGTTTTTGGAACATTGTAGAGGAAGTGTGAAAAAGCAAGTAACCAAAGTTTGCTTATGGAAAAATTGGGGTTTGCCAAGTTACACACACTCTGATCAGCCTCTTCAGTGAAAGTTTTCAGGGTTTGGAGGTTTGTTAGTTTCTTCGTGGTTTTGTTTTGTACTTTTCTTTCAAGGAAATTGTCAGTTCCAACCCTGCAGGGGCAGTGTTCTTGCCGGGCTGTAGCTGGAGGGTGCAGAACTGTTTATTTGACAGTGATGGCAGAAGAGGCTGTGTCTCACTGTTCAGTGCATTAACAGGACTGTGATGTCTGTGTGAGCTCTGTGGTGAGGGCTTGCAGGGCTTCACTTTGCACAGTGCCAGCAAACTTATCCCCCCTTTAGCTGTGACAGTGAAGGGGGAATGTTCCAAATCATCTGTGCTGCCACAGCCACTGCTCCTGGACAAAAGGTGTTGGTTTCCAGTGTCTCTCCTGGGCACAGCAGTACAGGCATGTTCTCTTACCTCAGGGAGGCTTTTTCAGGCACTTCCACTGATGTCACTTATCCAGGGATTTTGCAAAGATGGCAAGGGGTGTGTGCTGCAGATGCCTGACAGTGCCAGAGTGGAGTTAGCAATGGGCCCTCAGGGGTGACCCTGACCAGGGAATGGGTGTTCTGAGCTGTGGATCTTCTCAGCTGTGGATGTATTGAACTGTGGGTGTTCTGATCCATGGATTTATTGGACTGTGGATGTTCTGAACTTGCCAGCACAGCCCAAACACACTGGAGGGGCAGCAGTGCATGTTTAGCTCTTTCCAGCCTTGCCAGGGTAGGGGCATACTCCAGCTTTGGCCTAAACTGAACAGTGATTCCTCTCTTGTACAGGAATATTTGTCCATTTTTCAGTGGAATTTGGTTGCCCTCTTGTGGAACAGATGCAGCTCCTGCAAAGGGCTGTGCTGGCCCTGCACAGAGGTTGTGGGGACTTTTAAACCAAAAGCATTTTCTTAATATTTAATCTGATGGCTCGGTGCATTTAAGTGGAGGATAATTGAACCAATTTAACATTTATGTGTGTTCCTCTGGAGAATTCTGCATGTTTGGGTTCAAAAGCTGCTGACATCCCAGTGTTGCTCACTGCTAAGGTGTATCTTCAATTCCTGCCACTATCAGACCACAGATAAACACAAATACGAATGGTAAACATTGTACCAATGCTGGAAATATGTTGTATTTTAATTCTTTTATTTGGGTCTAGTTTATTGCTGCTAGTTTTACTGAGTCTTTACAGCTCAGCTGCTTTCACAAAATACAAAATTTTCATGATGCTTCCCCCAAACTTTCTTTTTAATGTGCCAGTAAGAATTAGTCTTTGTATAAGTGTTCTGAAATGGCAACAAGAGAGATGTTGTCTTTTTTAAAACTCACACTGTTCTCTCTCTCTTGGATAACACTAGAATCAGTGAAAACACCATAAAATATATTTTCCCTTGTTTTACCTGGTAGCATTGAAAATTAGGAAATGTATGTCTTTAGTTACATGAGTTAATTCTTTTTATGTGTGTAAAAGAAAGATTGTTTTAGGGATGTCGGTGCTCGTTGTCTAATCAGTTTTCAGTTGAAGCTCAGGGTCAGGAGCAGTGAGTGCAGAGAGCTCGTGGCTGCTGTCTGTTGTTAGAGCAGTTGTGTTTCCGGGCTGGGACAGGGCGGTGTGGCCCTGCAGCGGCCCCGGGCTGTGGGATGGGATGGGACAGGCTCGGGGGCAGGGAAATCCCGCCTGGAACCGGCTCTCAGGGCCCCACCCCGCAGCACTCGGGGCTGCTGGAGGGTTCCCATGGTCGGGCCAAGCCGGGAGCTCTGACACTGAGCGTGCAGGAAGGAATTGCAGGGTAGCTCTGTGCTGTGTTCGCATGGAAGAGTTGCCAGGTAATCCCCTCACTCCCAAGCCTCCTATCTCGTCCAAATCCCTCATTCTCTGCATTTTACTGGCTAAGAGGGACAACTTCTTTAATTCCCTAGAGCTCTTGTGTAGCTATTCTTTAAAAAACTATGTCAACAAAAAATAATTCTTCCTCAAATCTGCGGAGCCCTTTTGAGGAGAATAATGACAAGTCCATACACCCCTTTGTGTAATCTCAATATTCAGGAAAAAGCAATACCATAATAAAATATACAAATTTAATTTTCTCATAACCAGAACATCCTTTAAAATTATTACAGAATTCTCCTTACTAATTCCCATATCCTGCACTCCCATTTTCTGTATATTTTTTCTTCTATCTCAAGTACATTTAGGTGTCAATTAAATTTGAAATATCTACATTTGTCAGCATTTCATTTTTGGCCAGCGTGATGTGCTGCTGATTTGTCCCTGCATCCTGACACATGAAAAAAGCTCCCGAGATGCAGATCTTCCTCATTAAAACGGAGCCCCCGCTCCGCGCTGCTGCCGGCGCCGTGGAGCGCGTCCCGTCCGCGCGGCGCCGGGGCTGCCACGGCATTTACCGGGGACCTGGCAGCTCCGGGGCACGGACACGGCATTTACCGGAGCCCTGGCAGCCCTGGGGCACGGGCACGGCATTTACCGGAGCCCTGGCACTCCCGGGGCACGGGAACGGGCAGTACCGGGGCTGACACGGCATTTACCGGAGTCCTGGCAGTCCCGGGGCACGGGCACAGCATTCACCGGAGCCCTGACAGTCCCGGGGCAGGGGCACGGGCAGTACCGGGGCTGACACGGCATTTACCGGAGCCCTGGCAGCCCCGGGGCACGGACACGGCATTTACCGCAGCCCTGGCAGCGCTGGCAGCCCCGGGGCTGCAGTGACCCCACCTCCTTTCCCTGGGCACCTGTTACAGGAAAGCAGTGCACTGGCTTTAACTGGAACAATGCAGACTGGGATTTACCACCATCGCCTGCAGCCACTGCCACCTGCTCGAGACTTTTTATTGATTAGCTCTGACCTGACTGTGGGTAAACATTCATTGGCATTGGGAGCTCAGGCCCTCTTGGGCTGTTGGGTGCAGGGTCCAGCTTCTCTTTTCCTGAACTAATCTTTAAGAACTGATTCTCAGTTAACCACTGAGAAAAGGAACACACAACACCTTACTTGACAAACTGCATTTCATACCAATCCTTGGACAGCTTAGGTTTTATCCTAGAGTGAAGCAGTTTCAAATGTGAAAAATAGATACAAGTAGGATCTGGTGCCCTGGAGTCAGCTCCTCTTGTGCATCAGACTAAATGTCTGTAAAGCAGGGAGGGAGATCTAATGTCTGTAAGAGCTAAGGGAGCCTGAGGAGCAGAGCTGTGTGAAGAACAGAGAGGTGCCCATCTCTGGAGGGAACGTGGTGGGGAAGGGGGGTTTCTGGATTGTCCCCTGCACTGTGGTGTGGCTGTGGGCTGTGGTCCCTTCCCTTGGGCACCCCAGGGTGCTCTGCCCTTGGCACAGGGGCTGTGCTCTGTGCCTGGGCAGCACAGCTCGGCGTTCCCTGCAGAGCTCTCTGCTGTGCAGTCAGTTGGGCTCAGGGTCTCCAGAGCCCCTGGTTTCTCTCAGGAGCTGTCACTGTGGCCACTTGATAACTTCCTTTTCTCTTCCTGTTCCCCAGCCTCGTAAAGCCCATGCGACACTATACAGTCTTCCTCTCTGAGGACTCCTCTGATGATGAATTTCAGCAGGAAGAGGATCCTGTCTCTGGCTTCTCTGAAAACTTTTTCTTCTCTGCTCCTTTCGAATGGTCTATCCTTTACTCTTTTGCTGTGTTCATGCCAGCTTCCAGCAGTGGGGTTTGCATTTCTCAGGGCACCTGCTCCCGTACTGGGATTTTGGAAATGCTCCTGGGGTCTTTGTACAGTGCTTGATGAATGACCAACATTTCTCCTGCTTGTTTGTCTTGATGTTGAGCAGCATGAAAAAGCATCCTCCTGCATGAAACACTGCAGTAACACACAGCCTGTGGGCTTCCATCGACTCGAGCTCTGTGGGATGTCACCCTTCCATTTGTCCTTTGGTCCAACGTGCTGCTTGTGCTCCTGTCCAAACCTTTCACATTCATTCTTGTCTGGTGCTACTGTGCTTTTGGGTTGTCCTGTGAGCCTCATTCCAGTGCAGTTCTCAGCCTTTTCCTGTGTCACCTGTTTGATCCCAGCCTCTCTGCTCTGTCAGGTATCACCTCCCTGCAGGTGTCCTCTGAGGGCATTGAGTACAATCTGACAATTATACAAGGAGCAGGAAGTTTGTTTGGTCTGTTTGTATCCAGCTTTTGAATTTGTAACTTGTACATTCCCAAACCTCTGTAACTCAGTCTTGTTGACAGGTCTGAGCAGCTGGGCCAGAACCACTCGTTGTTGGGGCTGGAGGGTTCTGTCCCTGCCCAGGGTGCCCGTGTGAGGTGAGGGGAGCCCTGCCAGCTGTGGGTTCAGCTGCACTAAATCCCTCTTGCTGCCTATTTGAATATCCCAATCCTGGCAGGCAGCTCTGAGCTGAGCCCTCACTGAATGGCAGCAGAGGATTTGTTATTTCCTAACCTCGCCTGCTTGAGGATTTCTAGAGGATGAAAGGGAGATAAATTGTGTGGAGCTGCACTCATTCTTTTAACAAATGCAGTCACTGGTTTGACCAGAACCTGTAGGAAGAGGGGCCAGGGTACTGTGAGCTGCTGCTTCAGGATCAGTAGGAAAGGGCCAGAAAATGTTCCCTCACTCGTGTTTGGGGTGGAGGAGACCAGTTTTGTTTGCAGAATATCCCTTGGGGGGTGCAGTGTGACCCAGAGTGATTTGAGACTGAGGACAGGAGGTTTGTGAGCTCCCTGCCCTGAGGCCACGTGCTGTCACTGTGTGCCCTGTTCCTGCAGTGTCCCTGTCGTGGTGTGGGCTCAGTGCCTGCTCTGTGTGTGCTGGGGAGGGAGGTGAGCTGGGCTCTCCCAGTTGGCATGACAGAGATGTATTAGAATATGGAAAGGGAGGAGGGTTCTTCTCTACGATGTGTTTTTGCAGGTCTCACAAATATTTTCTTTTAATTGAAGGCTTGTTTAAATGCCACAGTACAACTGGCTGCCAGTCACGTGCCAATCCCCACAGCCGTGTGTGGCACTCGTTGTTATTAATTGGATGCACATTGTGCTGCTGTTCTCTGTGCACACACCAAAATGCAAATGTGCTGCTTCAGTTTTTTGCTGAGGTATGTGCAAGAGAAGCATCCTGCTAACTCAGCCTTGGCTGGTAGTGTAAAAGAGGTGTCTCCATAATGGATTATGGTGTTTCTTGATAAGATGACACCAATGAAATCATTGGAACCTGCACAGTGTTCCCAATTATTGCAGGAAAACACTGAGTTATGTTGTGTGCTGAGTTAGCTGGAAGCCTGAGGATGTCAGAGCCTGCAAACACGGGGTGCAGAGGCCATGCCCAGACAGTCAGCATGGGGAGCTGGTATCCCATTATCTCTGCTGCAAGAGCTCCCTCCTCAGCCTGGCTGGGCCTGCATGACCACAGCTTTCCTCTGAGCACTTCCCAGCTCTCCTGCCCTTCTGAGCACCCTGGGGTGCCAGGTCCCCTCTGCATGTCCTCCCTGCCCTCGGGGACTGCTCACAGCCTGCTCTGCACGGGGGACTCTCTGAGCTGTATTTGCCACTGGGGAGCTCTCTGTAACTCATGCAGCTCCTTGGGCAATTGTGTTGAAAACCAAGCGTTGGAAATGTGGCCATTGACAGTGTGATCTGTGGTTCTGTGGCAGGCCCCAGCCGTACCGGGCCCTGAAGGAGTCGGACAGTGCCGATGGGGAGGACGTGGGCAGCCCGGAGAGGGCCAGAGAGCCGCTGCCCCCGAGCCCTCTGCTCTCCAGCAAGGCCTCAGAAGTCAACCTGCTGGAGGACATCTTCCCCAGCCTGGGAGTGGACGGCCAGCCCCAGCCCCTCAGCCAGGCCAAGAGCCTGGAGGACCTGCGGACACCCAAGGAGGAGGCGGAGCAGCGCTGCTCCTTTGAATACCAGGTCAGGGGCCTCCTGTGCCCTGGGAACTGTTTCATAATATTGGGGAGATCATAATAATAATAATAATCAGCAGCATCATCTGTTTTCCAGAGATTTGCTTATGTGTTTCAACATTAATTTCTGAATTAAGAAATGGCTTAAACGGGACTCAGTTATAAGTAGCTGTTTCCTCCGAAGCCTTTGCTTCTGAAGGAGAGGATATTGGTCTTGTTCCTCGGAATCTGTTTGTCCAGTGACTGTCACACACAGTTATCTTTGAAGTTGATGGTCGGCAGTGAGAATGAATAGTTGGTAATTTTCAGCTCCCCTCCAAACTTTTTTTTCTTTTAATTTGGCTATTTTGGTCTAAGCATCATTTGAACAATTCCCCTCTGAAGAAACAGGATTGTTTGTGGAGGAACATAGCTCAGAAAATGTTAAACTAAAGCAGACTCCAAGATCTTCATCTGACATTAAAGAAGCAAACGTCATTTCTACCTTATAATAATACTGATTTTAGTGTTACATTCAGATATTTCATTTGTCAGGTTATTTCATGCTGCAGTTAAGGCTTCTCAGCTTCTGTGCCTTGGACACAGGTGTGTGCTCCTTACTGGGCTGTGGCAGATGCTCAACACGTCCCAGCTGAACAGCCCCGTGGAGGCAGAGCTGGAACTGGAGCTGCAGAGTCCTGGCTGGTTCCTGTCTGTCCTTCCTGGCCACAGGCTCTCGTCCCTCTGCACTGCTGGCAGCCTGGGGACAAATCCTCTTCCCTCACAGCAGCCTGAGCTCACCTTCTGCTCAGTGCTGTGAGAACATCACTGAGAGTTCATGTTTGTTCTGTCTCTTGCAGAGACTGGATCTTGGTGTGTCTGAGAGGAGCAGGATTGTGCCAAGCATGAAGCTGTCCAACCCTTACAACAAGCTGTGGAGTATGGGCCATGATGATATGGCAATTCCCACCAAATATTCCCAAAGCTCACCCGAAAGACCCTTGGCTGCCCTGGGTAACATGCCCCCCATCACCAGGAGACCCCAGAGCAGAGACAGTGGTCTGGCTCCTGCAGAAAAGGATGAATCCAATCCTGCCATCCAAGGGAACATCACCATTCCTAGGCCACAGGGAAGAAAGACTCCAGAACTGGGGATCGTGCCACCGCCACCAGCACCCAGGGCTTCCAAGCACCAGGCTGCAGCGGGGTCAGCAGAAATCCTCACCCCTCACGGGTGCAGCCTCTTGGTGTCAGATCTTATCCCGGAGCCCTTTGGGGCTTTAGAGCCCGAAGTGCAGCAGTCTGTCAGCCCCTCCTGTCACCCCTCCCAGCTGCTGGGCGGTGCTGCCGGCAGTGCCGAGCTGCTGCAGCCCGTGCGGGTGAAGACGGAAGGGGCCGGTAACGAGAGCGAGCTCCTGCTGAGCCTGCTGGACCCGCTGAGAACGGCGGCCTGGCTGGGCCGGGCCCCGCCGGGCTCCGCCCCCGCCCCCGCCTTCAGCGCTCTGCCCAGTGACTTGGTGCCTGCTCCTGCTGCCCCGTTTGCCCAGCCCCTGGGCTACCCTGCCCCAGCTCCAGCTCCTTTTCTACAGCCCTCCCCCAATCCCTTCACCCAGACACTGCCAGGAGCCCTTCCCGTGTCCCTGGTCAGAGCCCCGAGGGGCTCCTTCACCCCCTCCTTAGGTCACGCGTACAGCTCCAGCTTCATCGCCCCCACTGCCGCCTTCTACCCAGCACAGAGACCTCAGCATCCCATGGCCACGCTGTCCATGCCAAACCTGTTCAGCCAGGCCCCAGCTGTGCCAGCAGCTGGCTCCCTGCTCCTGCAGAGCCACAGCCCTTCTCCCACCGGCTCCCTGCAGCCCCCGTGTCTGGGCGCTCCCTCCAAACCCCGAACGTTACAGGTGGGCCAGCCCAGCACAAAGGTAGATCCCAAGCAAGCCCTGGCTCTTCTGGCCAGTGAACCCCCTCTGGTCCCTGCCAGGCCAGCCAAGGGCTTGGAGTCAGTGTTACTGTCCTCACAATCTGAGGAGACAAAAGATCCATTTGAAGATCTGTTAAAAAAGACCAAGCAGGACGTGTCACCCACACCAGGTAAGGTGGAGCAGCTCAGAAAGCGATGGGAAACCTTTGAGTGACATGCCCCATGGCCTTGGTGTCCTTTTGGAAGTGACAGAGAGATTTTTTGGTTTTTTTGAGCCAGCATAAAACCAATCATTTCTTTTAAGGAAGGCTGAGCCAGGACCGCTGCAGGACCATCGCTGAGCTGCAGCTGAACAGGAGAGCTTTTGCCCACAGGTCAGAGTCCCCTGTTGTCCCAGTCCCTGACACTGCTCCCTCCCTCCCTGCCACAGAACCCCGGGATTCCTGCACTGACCAAAGCGTGAGGGGAGGTGAGTTGGGCTGGGCTGGGATTTCCACACAGCTTTTCAGGCAGCACTGCTGATGCACAGGTTCCTCCCTCCCAGTCCTTGGCACACCTGGAGCGTGACACAGCCCACTCTGCTGGGGTTCATTCCTGCCTCTGGGAGTGGGCCTCAGTTTTTCTGGCATTACACACAGAGATACAAGGTTTTGTTTCCACATGCAAAAAGCAGCAAACCTGACTTGTGGGCTGCACTGGACTGATGATCAGTCCCTGTTTGTGCTGGCTGAACCCCAGCCATCCCCAAGCTGTGCTGTCAGGTGGACTTGGGTGGCACTTCTGACTCCCCCGCCCCGAACACCAACAGCCAGGGCAGAGCTGTCACAGGCCTGGAAACCACAGCACAGAGCAGCTGCTCAGGGATTGGTCCTGCATCTCTGTTGGGAAACTGGAAACACCAGCAATTGTTTTCATTTTTTTGACTTCGTTTTTGTTAAATACATCAGAAAATAGAGGCCATAAAGAGTATCCTAGTTCTTATATATGTGTATCTTAATATTATCTATCAATATTATAAATTGCAGTATATGAATGGAATGTAACAATATCTTACTTGATTATTACAAACAAAAAAGAGAAAAAACTTGGGGTATCAATGTTCCCAGCTCCTGAGTGCAGGTGAAGGTCAGTGTGCTGAGGGGCTGAGGGCAGGAGTGTCCAGGAGGGGGATCTGGGCTCTGTGGCCTCACTGGAGCCTCGGGCTGGCCCCGTGCAGGGGATGCTCAGCTGGGTGTTCTGAGCCCCCTCTGTGTTCTCCAGACGTTTCACACCAGCCTCAGCATCCCCCAGCAAAGCTGCTGTCTCTGATCATTTCTGTTTCACTTCAGTGGTGCTTTTTTGGTTTGTTTTGTATCTGGGCACACTCTGGTGTAAAACCTGTCACTCTCGCAGAGGGAATCACGTCACCATTGAGCCTTTGATAAAGGAAATCATCTTGGACACATGGGGAAATTATTGTAAAGCTTTATCTGATTTCCAATGTATCTATTTTATTCATGTTATCTTGGAAGTTTTCTTACTCTGGGGAGTGGGAATGGCTGTCTCTGTGTTCGAGTCTGGGCAGTACAAAAGAAAAAATAATATCTGAAATGCTGCTGGTTTTGGGAAGGCGACAGTATTCCAGGAATATTCTGCTTCTGTACAGTGCTGTTCCTCTGACAAGCCATTCACTTGGATTTGTATTTTCTTTTTGTGTTGAAAGACAGATGGGTTTAGTATTGAATAGTAAAATATTTAAAGTATAAGATACCAGTTCCATTTTATTTGATGCAGTTCAGAATAAGAATGTTATATGTAATTCACTCTGGCATTTCACAGCTCCTTTGCTATGAGCTGGATGATAAAACTTTCTGGATTATGGTGGATGTGAATGGGCACTGGACAACTCTTTAAATTCAGTAATGTCACACAGTGATCAGACACTGAGGAGCTCATCACAGATGCTTTAAACCACTCAGGAAATTCTGTTCCACTGAAGTTCATTTCCATCTCTGGTTACTTTGCCCATGTTATGGATCATTTGAGAAGTCAGTTTTGGGGCACTGAAGAGTATTAACACCCGTTTGTTCACCCTCCACTTTATTTAGCACCTCTGAGATCCAGGAGGACAAGGAGTCTGTGACTTTCCTCACTTCTGGAGCAGGGCTTGCAAGCAGGAGACTATTTTAGATGTTCCTTGTAACATAGGAATTGAAGCATCCCTAGGGCAGCATTTAGGGATTTTTTGTCTTATTTAAACTCAGGAATGCCTATCATGATTCATTTCTGATAGTGCCAGGTGGAAACAGTTTGCTTGTGTGAACCAGCTCTGGTTCAGTGCTAGAAGGAATTTGGATGTTTTTATTAATCCAGTATAAAAAATGTTCCTGGTCTTACTCAGCAGTGACTTTACACTTGGCTTTGTCCATGTTCCTGTACTCGCCCTTTGCTTACTTACAGCTGCTTCCTGCCATGAGAAACGAGTTTATTTTAAAACAAACAAACAAGAAAAACCTCTTCAAAGTTTGTGGAGCATCTGCTGCTGCACAGGAGGAGAAGTCAGTTCTGTGTCTTGCTCAGTCTGGGTGGAGGCTTCCAGTTCACTGCACAGGGCTGGGGCAGTCACAGGACACAAAGTCCCTTTTTCCCACACCCCAGTCTCTTTATTGCCCATAAAGTCAGGGATTAATGCTCTGTCCTGCTGCTGGGCAAAGCTCTGCAGCCTGGCCTGTGCTCAGGGCTCTGGGCTGGGACAAATCTTCACAAAATGAACCCACTGACTGTGAGGAGCCATCCAGCTTTGCAGTGGCTGTGGCACGGACCATGATCAGCCCTCCAGCCAGCAAAGCAAGGTGTGCTTCAGGGAAAACTGTCACAAGTCAACAACCAGGTCTGTTTTTAACCAAGTTTTATTGTAAATTTCCTTTGAAGGACATTCTAATTATTTACAAATTATAAAATTTACAATTAAAAAAGAAATCAGGATCATGATAATTAACTACAGCAAGTCCAGTTTTGTGAAAAAATATATTCAAAAATTAAATATCAAAAGAAAGTTAAGTTCATTATTGGAAAAAAAAAAAACACCTTCCATAAATTATTTTGCAGAAATGCTCAAGACACTGACAAGAATATTTTAACACCTTTGCTAATACTGGCTTTGGGTGCTTGGAATGCAGCCCTGAGGAGCTGCATGGCCGGACCTGCCGGGGACTCCAGGGATTTATTTGTACCTTCCAGGGAACTGGGGCTCCAGGGATTTATTTGTACCTTCCAGGGACTTGCAGGAGCTCAGGGAGCTCTGGGAACAGGGTCTGTGTTCAGCACCTCATGGGCTGGAGGAACAGGGGCTCTTCTAGGTCCTGCTGCTGCCTCATTTCTGTGCAGTGTAAACACCAAATGTGGAGTGGAGTGAAAAAGCAGAAGCAGGACCTGCCCTGGGGTGGAGGTGGCAGAGCCCCTGAGCGCCCAGGAGGTGATTGCACCCCCGGGCTGCAGGAAACCACAGCAGCTTTGCCCAGCAGCACAGGGACCCCCAGAGCTCCTGCCAGGAGCCCCCAGTGCCCTTCCCTGGGCCCAGGAGGAATTTCTGTCTGTGCCCTGGCACAGCTCTGCTGCCCTGGAGCCTCCTGTGCACAACGCCTCAGGAAAAAAGCCCCCTCGCCTGCTCCCCAAGCCCCAGTGGCACAAGGGGAGTGGGCAGTGCCACTGCTTCTGTCCCCAGGGTGTGCTGGACCTCCCCAACGAGCAGCTGCAAAACGCCCAGAGCAAACCAGTGCAGGAGCAGCACCAGCAGTCACTGCTGATAACAGAGGGAAGCAGCCACAGGCTCCCACCTGCAGCCAGGGCACCTCTGTCACTGCCAGCTCCAGCTGCCATCACACCTTCCACTCTTCTCCACTACTAGAGGGAAAGTGAGCTACAGACAAAATACTGTCTCCCACTCCTTCGTTTTTTACAATTTTCTGAAATTTCCATTCTTCTGTCAGCAGCTGCCTGTTGCAGAGACCTGTTCTTACACAGACACACTCGTTCTTAAATGGACACATGTGAGCAGTAGTTCCATGCCCCTCCCTTTGCTTGGAATTACAGAAACATTTACAGCTACAGTAGAAAAAAAATAAATCCAAAAATCAGACCAGAATAAACAGCATTTTCTCATGGGAATGAGCTACAGCAGGTAGGTTCCCACCCTGATTTTTAATAGTTTTTTTGAGATTTAAAAGCAGATACTGTTCTAAAGTACTCCTCATTGATAGTTGTAGTGATTAGCCTGAAACACTAATGACTTTAGACCTTACCTGGCCTGCTGTGCTGCATTTCCTTCCACAGCTTCTGCCACATTATGCTAAAGAAGAAACAGTACATTCAACAGCTAAAACAGTAACACAGAAGTGAAGCCCAACATCAAACCCCTTTTTAGTGCAGTGGAAAGCAGATGCTGTGTCACTTACACCACCCCTGGTTTGGCTTCAAGGATTGGTTAACTAAATTCCACTCCTGTGTACCAACAAGCCCAAACCTGTCAGTGCTGAGAGGTCACTGGTAGAACTCTTTCTTCCTCCCCTCCTCACCCCACAAACACCACCTGATGCTCAGCCCCTGGCTCTCACAAGGGTCAGTTCCATGGTCAGCCCCAAGCCCCTGCTCGGGGAGTGGCAGAGCTGGAACAACATGGAAACATCCTCCTCTCACAAGGGTTCAACTGTTAACTGGCACCTCAGGATCAGAAAGGCACTTAAAATATTCCTGTGGTTTGGGCTGGTCTCAGGGAAAGCTCCACCAGCCATGTCCAGCACAGCCCAGTGGCACTTCCTGCCATGCCAGCTCTGGCCCAGCTGGAAGGGCAGCAGCAGCTCTAGGAAGGATTTCCCACCACTCACCCACCTGCCTTAGCCTTGCACAGCAGCCACAGGCACGTGTCTTTTTGAACAAGCCTTACTTTTCACAGGATTTCTGAACACAGTGGTTTAATTCCCATTCACTGCACCTGCCTCAGGGTGGATTTTGTGTTGCCTGCAGGAGCAGGGCCCAGCCGGCTCTGGCTGTGACACAGCCCCATCTCCTGTCCGCTTCTGTGTCCCCCTCGTGCCCTGGCCTCAGCAGTGGGGATTTCCCTCCCCAGCACAGCCGGAGCAGTTTGACAGGAACGCTTGGTGGGATGAGCTGCAGTGAGCAGCCGCTGGGGCAGCGGGGCAGCAGCTCCAGCTCTCGGCTCAGGCCGTGCAGAGCTGACGCCCACGGCCCCCGGGCAGCTCCGGCCTCACCCCGGCCTCAGATCAGCCGCTCCGTCGGGGGCATCTTGATCACGTTCCACATTTCCACGCGGGCCCCGTCCTTCTCCTGCCGGCTCGGGCTGTAGGTTCCCTGAGTCGCTCTCCTCCTCTTCATGGCAATGGCCGTGGCTACAACCACCGCGAGCAGCAGGGCAGCCCCCGCAGCCCCGACTGCTCCCACCACGGAGGAGTGGCTGAGGTGCGCCCACACTCGCTGCTGTGGTAGAACAGGGAGTTACTCAGAGCTTCCAGCGGGACGAGGCTGCATTTCACACCCCTCAGCCCCCAGGGCCTCCCTCAGCTGCGCTGTGCTGACAGCGGTGCAGGGCAGGAGCTCCCCCTCCCCTGTCCCCTGTCCCACAGAGCCCAGGGAATGCACAGGAGGCTGGTGATCCTTTTCCTGCTCCCTTCTCCCCTCCATGCACACGCAAAGTCCGGCATCCGGCAGCTCCAGCACTGGCCGAAACCCCCGGAGTCCTGCCTGCCCCTTCCCTGCATGGTACCCACGGGAATGTCTAACAGCACCACGTCATCAACATCATTTATACAAGGATTTTGATCATTCCTGACACTTCCCTGTAACGCAGGGCTGTCACAGGGAGGTCACAGCTGCTGTTGCTGTTGAAGACTCTGAAATCTGAAAACCTCACACACCTGAGCTGAGTTGGAATGTTTTTCAGCTGTTGACAAAACCAGAGCAGAATATACAAACCAGCCATGACCTTCCCCAGCTCCTGAGTGGGACGCAGGGGGCTGAACCTGCACAGGTGCCTGGGGTCACCCTGCCTTGGGAAGCAGATTGAATGTGCCTCTCCTGCCTGGGCGGGGCTGGAGCCAGAGCCAGAGCAGCTGCTGCTGAGATGAGTCCAGGGCGGGGCAGGAGGGAGGGCAGAGGCTCCCTGGGAGCCCCTGGTGTGCAGCAGGGCCTGGCTGGGGCAGCTCTCAGCACCAGTGCCCGGCTGTGAGTGACGTCCTCTCTCCGTGGGCGGGCCTGGGGAGCTGGGCTGGGCTGGAGCTGCTGCTGCCAGTGCTGGAAGAGCTCCAGGGCCTGGGCAGGGCCTAGATCAGGCGCTCCTCGGGTGGCACCTTTAGGACACTGTCCATCTCCAGCCGAGCTCCTGCCACCTCCTGCTGGCTCGGGCTGTAGGTCCCCTCGGACTGCCGCCTCTTCCTTGCCGTGAGAACCAGGAATATGAGCCCAATACTGAGGAGCAGCACAGAGCCACAGGCTACAGGGACAGCTACTTCAATTAGTGGGGAGGGGAAGAGAGCACCTGGAGTCCCCTTCTGTAAAAGAAATTAATGGAGAAACAATGAAACTCCAGTGGTTACAGTAACTGCAATAACCGACCAAAATGGTCAGATCAGAGGGAAAAAGGTTTTTCAAAAAGAAAAAAAGCACACTTTTTCCCAGCAAGACAACTCCTTAAGATGTAAATGCCAGTTTACTTAGCATCTACAGTGGGAATCTTTAAAGGTGCCTTCTTATCAATATCAGACTAAAATTACACAGGTGGCACTGGCAAAGTTGTGACCAATGTTGAAAAAAAACAACAACAACAAAAAAAATCCCCTTTAAAGTCAATGCAGAGTAATGGGAATTTTCAGTAACTCAAAAAAATTTCCCCGAGCAGGGGAATGATACTAAAAAAAAGCTCAGTGATGCCTGTAATGGCAAAGCAGAGAATTGATTAAGCTGTTAAGCTGTGAAACAATTGCAGAACTTGCAGCAGGAAGGGGAAGGTGTTGAAGAGGTCAGGGCACGGATAGGAGATAGAGATGATAAAAAGCCCAAGTACTGAGGAGAGAAATGAGAATTCCCTAGATTCTGGTGGAATCAAGGATGGCATGGAAAACAACAACATAACTAAAACAACTGTGGATTTTTCTATCATGAAACAAAGCTTTAAAATTACAATAAGCTTAAAAAGAAGATATTTCTTATTGCTAACAATGGTGTCAGCCACCTTACAGCTAAACTGTAATAATTCAAACCAAATTATTTACAGCTTTTGGATGCCATTCAGTGTGTGCTCATGTCACAGAGCAAAGAAGGAACGTTCCCAGGGGATGTGGAAGCCCTTCTGCCCTTTGCAAATGCCCCAAGTCCAGGAGGATTCCCTGAGCACCATGAGGGGTTAGTTCCAGACCATGCAGGTTAGTCCAGCACCTTGGGGGCCCAGCAAGGCAGCCCCTGGAGCTGCTGCTGTGGGGGGGAGAGCAAAGGGAGCTCAGCTGAGCTCCAGCTGTCCCTGGTGCCACCCAGCACCATCCCCAGCCCCGCCCTGCCCTACCAGGGGCACAACGGGAAGGAAAGAGTGAAGAAAAGCAAGGGGAGGGTGATGGAAATGAATACAAGGAATCCACAAGAAATGTCCTGGGACAGAGAGATAGACATGCCTGAAGGAGTCTGTGCATGCAAACTGGAAATGTCAGGGTGACCTTGGCACGCGCATTAGAGCCCTGGGTAACAGCAACAGCAGCAAACCCCGCCTGGCACACAGCCCTTTCCATGCAGGGTGGGTTAGTTCATTCCCAGGTTACCCAGCGAGCTGCCTGTCCATGCAGCAGCTTCCCAGAGACAGCAGAGGTATGGACCCCACCTCCCCCCAGGGGGGATCCCAGCCCCACCCTGAGCACTGGGACCATGCACACGGGGACAGCTCAGGGACAGGGCTCAGCTGTTCCACACACACCTGAACCACTCCTGGCCTGACTCTGTCCAACTGCCCTTCTCCAAACATCCACTTCTACTCAGATGATCTTTGGAGAGGGAAGGTTTTCAGTAACTCTTATCCAAGATAAAACATCAAATGAAATTCCACTCTCCAGGAACCTGGATCAACCGCAGGAGTTGGATTACTGTCTAAAGAGTTGTGGAATCTATGGAAATGTGCAGAGACAGCCCCAAAAGCCATATGGCAGCACATGCAGATACTGAGGAGCATTTACTGCAGTTGTTTATATGCTGAAGACTAATAAGCAGCAGCACTGCAGAGAAAGAACCCATTCAGCATTCCCCAGCTGTGCTCTAGGCAGGATGGGAGCAGGGGGAGCCCCAGCAGAGCCCAGGGGCGGGCAGAGGCCGGGGCAGAGCTTACGTTGATGTCGCAGCGCTCGCCGGTGAAGCTGGCGCTGCACACGCACTCGTATCTGTTCTCCGAGTCCTGGCACGTGCCCCCGTTCTGGCACGGGTTCGGATCACACTCGTTGATGTTGATTTGACAGCTGGAAAGGAAGAGGGGAGTAGAATTGTCATATATTTTCTTGTGCCATAGAACACAAGACCATCCAGTCTAAAAAAGCCTCTTTTGTTTGAAAAGCGCCCATTGCAGTTTCTCCAGGTGCTTTGTCTGGAGTCAGACAACATGACATTCTCCCCTGTTCACACCAACCCTCCTGTTGTGGTTTCCATGGGACTGAGGCCAGCACAAGTTTCCGGCACAGGTAGTGTGCTTGAAAAAACCTGGAAGTAGTTCTTGCTGCAAAAACTGGTGTTGGCAGCTGGATGATCTGAATCCTCCCTCTGCTCCAAGCAACATCTCGTGTTCCCATCAGGAGCAGCTTTGTGGCTGGCACAAGGACATGGAGGAGGGCGAAGCAGTGGCCCTGCTCTGCCCCCCACTGAGATCCCCCTGGATCCCAAAGCAGCACTTACTTCCTTCCAGTGAAGCCAGGCCTGCAGGAGCAGTTGGCTCCCCAGCTCTCGGTGATGCACCTGCCACCGTTCAGGCAGGTGAAGTTCTTGCCACACTGCTGAGGGGGGAACGGCCACCTGGGGAGAGCAAGGGGCAGCCTTTAGAGCACTCAGGGGCTGGGAAGGGCAGAGTGTTCTGGGGCTCAGGGGAGTGGGGCTGGCAAGGGTCATACAGTGATTAGTATTTCTAGGAAGGAGTTTGACACAAGTGAAAAAGGGAATAGTCTCAGAAATCATCAGAGTATTCCTTGGATCATGCCTGGGGAACAGGCAGGAGCTCTATCAGTACTCAGACTTCTCTCAGACAGGCCTGTTTTTGCAATGAAGGTAAGGCAGGGACAGGACAGTGCCAGAACAGAACAGCCAGGCCCCAGAAGGATAATGCCAGTACCAGGTATAACTGTCTGCACCAGAATGCAGCAGGAACAACAGGAAAATCATCCTGGATAGATCAGATAACTGAAACACAGCCATGTCAGTATGTAACTCCATTTGAGGAGTCAGAGGTTCCATTTGAATTGGCACAAGATGTTTTGTTTTAAATCAGAACAGGAATATGGCAGAGGGGAATCACGTCACAGAGAAGATGGACTTCTTGGGGAATGCTAGAGGGAAATGACGACAGGCCAGAGTATGTGTCCTTCAAACAGCTCTGAAATGTAGCACGGGAATAACCCACATCAAAAGGAAGGATCCTTATCCTGTATGAGGCTGAGCCCCTGTCAGTGAGGGTTTGGACCTGGACAGCACCTTCCAAATCACAGAGAATTTAGGTTCTTTACCTACGAGATGCTTGCAATGAAAAATTTCCCCAAAGCATCCCAAAGTAAAAGTGCAGTTTATCTGGAGGCCGCTCTGGCCCAGCACTTACTCGCAGCGAGGCCCGGAGTACTGAGGGGGGCACTTGCAGGAGTAGCCGTAGACGCCGTCCACGCAGGTGGCCCCGTTGAGGCACTGGTGCCGCACGCAGTCGTCCACGTTGATGTCGCACCTCTTGCCGATGAAGCCGCGGAAGCAGTCGCACTGGAAATCAGCCACGGCGTCCACGCAGTCCCCGTGGACGCAGGGGCTGGGCTGGCAGTCGTCGACGTTGGCCTCGCAGCGCTGCCCGGCCCAGCCCGCGCTGCAGGCGCAGCGGAAGGCGTTGAACAGGTCCTGGCAGGTGCCGGCGTTGAGGCAGGGGCTGGAGGCGCACACGTCGGCCCCGGAGCAGCCCAGCCGGACGCTGCCCGGCCCGGCCCGCTGGAACTGCTCGGGCTGCGGGTACGGCCCGTGGGCCGCCAAGGGCAGGAAGATCCCCCCGATGCGCACCCGGCCCAGGCAGCCGGTGAAGTTTTCAGCCAGAAGCACCAGGGCGTTGTTCTTGAGGAAGTCCAAGCTGCCAGCGCTGCCCTGCAGGGTGGCGTTCACTGAGCCATCCAGGCTGAGCAGCCACCGCGAGGAGAGCGCGGCCGGCTCCTCCATGGCCACGGACACGCTGTGCCAGGCCCCGTCCGCGACGGGCTGCGGGCTCAGGAAGCTGACACCCTCGATGCTGTTCCCACTCCTGATGGCAACGAGCAGGGAGGAATTCTTAATGGCTACCTGCAGAGAATCCACCTCTTCCACAGCCCGAAGCAAAACAGCATCTTCATCTCTGGTTCTGAAGTCCACGTGGAGGCTGCTCAGAGTTCTGGTCACTGATGTGTTGGTGCTAAATTCTATGGCAGCGGAACTATTAAATGTTGCATTAGCCAGACCTATAAATAAAGGGGGAGAGCATGAGGGATTTCAAAGACAGTTGGCGTCCTGTATGAGCCTGACCAATGGCACACCCCTGGCAGGTTCTCTCCCTAAGAACCCCTAAGCTTAGTGTGAGCAGGATTACAGGCGAGCTGCTGGCAGCCTTAAAGCTCTTCCTGTTTACAACTGCACTTCCTGTAATAATATCCAGCTCTTAGGCAGCAATTTTTACTCCTCAGCTGTGCCCTGTCACAGCCAGGCCAAGCCCAGGGAGCCCGTGCTGCCTGTGGCAGTGTGTACCTGGCACCACTCCGTGTCCTTCTTGCAGCATGTGTTTGTGTTGTGTCAACAGCACAAGCTGGGAATATTGATTATGGACAGGGAACAGGGCAGATTTTACCCACACACAAGCAGGAGAACAGAACTTACACACATATCCTGCCACAACGTCTATGCAGGTGGTGGCTTCAGGACATGGGTCACTTTCACACCAGACTTTCTCTTCACAAAATTTCCCAGTGAAATTTGCTGGACAGCTGCAATGGAAATCATTCCAAGTGACAATGCATCTGCCACCATTCTGACAAGGCTCAGACTGAAAAACAAAACAGGGGAATTTAGGGGCAGAGTAATTAATCTTGAGGTCTAAGAGAGTTTGGTAGAGCTGTGACGATGGAGATGAGCACACATTTGAGTCAAGAGAGGAGGGAAATGGAACAATGACTCAAGAGCAATGAGGGAAGCACAAGGGTCACTGTACAGGAAATTCCTGAGCCCCTGCTCCCCCCTGTGCACAGCACTGACCAACAGGAACTCCAGCAATTTGGCAAAGAACAAGGCACAAAAACACGGGTGAGGAACAGGTGAAACCAACTGTGATGCTCCCAAGAAGCTCACAAAGTTCTGTCACCAGAAGGACACCCCTAACACCACAGGTGTGACAATACTTCAGAGCACCATCAGGAGAAGGGCAAGATTAGGGGGTGTGGCCTCCCCATCCCTGGGTGTGGCACAGAGGAGAGCCAGGCTCTGATTCAAGGGCACATGGAGACAGCTCCTGAGCTTGTGTTGTGGCAGATTCCTGGGGAAGAGGTTGTTGTGCAATTAGAACAGGATGAAGGGAGGGGCTGGCGAGGTTACAGGTTAGAGAGGGGAGTCTGGAACCTATGTGAGCTCAGCAAAGTGGAGTTGGGCAGCACAAAAGCCACTGGCCAAGTTCTAAACCCACTAAAACTACAGGGGAGCTTGAGAAAACTCAGTGTTTAAATCATGTGCAGCCTATTGAGTGAGGTGGGAGCACAGAGAGCCACTGCTCTTCAATACAACAAAAAAAACCCTTCTCTTTCTGGTGTCAGCAACAGTCAGACTTTTGTGTAATAACAGAACTACAACAAACCCCTGCACACACAGAGACAGACAGGACACAGCACATACCTTGCAGGTGTCATCAGAGATGCAGCCATTCACAAGACTTCCAGTTTGAGTGCTATTGAGTTCCTCTGGCAAACTGTTGTTCTCCACCTGGAAAAACTGTATCTGGTGGCTGTTGAGTTGGATGTCCTGCAAACAGCCCTTGAAATAGCCCCCCCAGAGCTCAGCACTGTCGGGGTTCGGGTGTCCCCCAATAAACACCTCAGATCCAGCTCCCAGGGCTTGTGCTGGCAGCTGCCCCAGCTCCATGAAGGTGTCTGAGTGCAGAGCACCCACAGAGCCTCCCTGGAAAGACAGGAACACCAAATGTCTTCTCCCATCAACCAGACTGCCTGGCAAGGTCACGCTGTCCGTGGCTGAGGTCCCTATGCTCAGCTGGCCTCCCCTCAGGTACAGGCTGAGGCAGGGGCCTGTCCCATTGCACAGCTGCAGTAACAGACCCTCGGCCCTCCGGCTCCGCACGAAAAAGGAGAGGTTGAAGTCTGCACCAAGGCTGTCAGAAAGGGTGAAAGAGGCAAAGCTGGTGGAATTCTCTAGGCCAAATGTTGCTGCTGGGCGCTCTGGAAGAGAAAAGAAACAGACTTCAGCTCAGAGATAAAGGGAATGCAGCTGGCACGGGGATGCAGCTCCTGAGGAATGGGGGAAATGTTTCTTCTCAAGGTTTTCCATGTGTGCCAGGCTAACAATGCTCCTCCCTACAGGTCTGTGACACTAAGAAGTAGGTGAATGTGTCCTTGCTTCCTCTGGAGGGCACAAATTCAAGCATCCAAGTAGCATGAGAGTGAAATACGGGTCTAGCAGAGCCCTTGCCAATCCAGCAGACTTACTCAAGGACTTTTGAGATACAGAGTTGCTTTTAAAATTTGTAGATTTGGTAACAGCAGTACATGCCATATTTAGGGGTCAGAAGAGTTGAAAAAACCCCCAATGCTAATACAAGCCTTGCAGGAGCAAAAAAGCATATAGATATGATTTTAACTCAAAATTGTCAAAGAGCTTCCTTTAACACTCTATAGTTTATAAAGTAATAGATTCCTATTCATCCTCAACTCAGAAGCTCAAGATCAACTTCTCACAGTAAAACAACTTCCCTGCTCCCCTGCATTCACACAGATCTGTTACAAAGGTGAAGTCAGAGCCTCTACCAGGAATAACCTGCACCACAAAACTGACAGTCACTCCTGCAGGAGCAAACGACAGGAAAGGGATCAATGAGAATTTTATTCACAGAGGCTTTTGCTTTATTTTCCCCCCCGGTCAAATAGAAAGTCCTGTTTCCAGAGCTAACAGCCAAGCTTCTGCAGTACCTGTGGAGCTGGCAGGTGTCAGTGCCAAGGCACTTACCATAGGAGCAAGTTGGGCCTCCATAGGGCATGGGACAGTCAAACCTGAAGGTGGCCCAAAGGTCCACACAGAGCCCCCCGTGGGAGCAGGGCTGGGACAGGCACCACTCGGTGCGGTCACAGCCCGGCCTGGCCGGGGACGACTCCCCCAGGGGCAGATCCGCCGGCAGCACGGCCTCAGCGTCCACCTGCAGGTCCTGCAGGCAGCCCACAAAGCCTTGCTGGCTGCGGGTGTTGTTGGCCATCGGATCCTCAGTGCCTCCAAGATACAGGTTCAGGAAGGCTTGTGGGGCCAAAGCAGTGACTGGTGGGACAGGAGAGCTCTGCAGGCAGACCCCGGCCTCACAAGAGCCGTGCCAGAGCTTCAGCTGCACCTTGCTGTGCACAACAACTTCCACTTTGTGCCACTGCCCATCGTCCACTCTCAGCCCCTTTAGGAACAGCGGGTACCCAACATCCTCCCTCCTCAGCTCTGCATGCAGGGTGCCATCCGAGAGCTCCAGGAACAAGTACTCAGTTTCATGGCCTCGGTAAAAAAGGACAGCGCTGGGCAGAGTGGTGCGGAAGCGCAGGGACACGTTGGCCCCTCCTGCACCCCCCCAGCTCTCACTGTCCTCAGGCAGCTCCATGAGGAGATACCCTCTGGAAACAAAGGAAAACGTTGTTGGTGTGGAGCATGTGGCATCATAGAAACCAGGCTGGCACTGGCACAGGTGGCCGTGGCTCTCAGCTTGGTACGTTGGGATGCACAGGGCCTGGTTTTGGCAGTCGTGCATCTGGCACCCAGTGAGCTGGACAGAGCAGTTCTTCCCTCCCCACGTGGTGCCATCCTGGCCAGGGACACAGTGGCAGGAGTAGTCAGCAATGCCATCCTCACAGACAGCTCCATTCTTGCAGGGACCCTCCTCACACTCGTTGATGTTAACAGCACATTCCACACCTGCAAAAGAGATTTAGAGATGGGATCTCACTGTGGGACTGGGACTCCCTCCCAGAGCCTGCCAGGCACAGCCCTCCCCAGCTCTCTCCAGGCCAGGACCCCACCCTCACTCAGACGGTCCTGCTGATGGTGCAAGAGCAAGGAAACCAAACTCCTGTGTCTTCCCAGGTGCTACTTACAGAGCTTTGGCCTGTCAGCCCAATCCCCCCACCAACTGCTGTCCTGTCCCAGGCTCAAACCCCACAGGCAGTCAACGTGCAGAAGGAATGGAAGGACCAAAACAGCACAGACAAGGAATTTATGCTTTTGTCTTAATAGATTTGGTATGTTGAAAGGCCAGGTAGGTCTATAGATGTAACTGTTCCAGGCACCAGTGTTGCAGACAGCAGTGAAATAGGAAGTTACTGGAAAGCCTCGGTTAAAAAATTCCAATTCCAAGACGACCCAGCAGTTGTAAAACTCACAAACCCCAATTCATTACCAAACAACAAACACAACATGCTCCACAGGCACTCTGCCATGCTGGCACTAAGCTGATTGCAGTTCTGCCCAGTCCTGCAGAAATGACCTGGGTGAGGTCCTGCACTGCAGTTGTGTCTCCTGGCGGCACACGGATCCCGAAGGGGCTCAAGTAAATTACCAAATCTGGCTAATGAAAATCTGCTGTCATTTTCCTGAGCATCCCCAGACTGACAGAAGAGCCCTGAACCAGTTCACTTTATCTAGCCTATAACATTGGTTTTCACTAATCTTCAGAGACAGTCCCACAGATAAACCAAGCATGGATTATCCCAATCTAATAGCATTACACCCGATCCAGCCAGCAAGCACAACGAGGGCAGCAGGAAGAAAAAGAAGGAATTCACACACAAAGGAGGGGAATCAAAACACAAAGGACGTTTGTAAAGAAAAGCCACTAGACAGAATGTGCATGTCAAAGAGATTAGTGAGCTGCCTGGGGCACAGAGATGAGGGGAGATGGGGCATTAGGAGCACTGGAGCTGGACTTGATGTGTAATTAAAAAAAAAACTTAGCAAAGATGCAGGTTCTTGAATATTTGCAGTGATGGTTTGTCCCCTGAGCACCAGCTTCTAGCTCCAAACTCTCCGATTGTGCCAGTGTAGGGACAGAGCTCTGGGGAGCACTGAAAGAGAAATGCAAGGCTCTAATTCTGCATTTTCCAGATGGGCCAGGGCTGTTCTGTAAGCAACAGTACCTTCACCACCTGAGCACAGCCCTTTTCCTCTTATTGCTGGGTTTGCTCAGCAAGGGAACAGCAGGGACAGAGTTCAGATTGCAGCACAAAGCTATGAAGGAAATGTGTTGGAATAAACAGAGTATAAGGGATATCACTGGGCCTGGAGAATCCCAGTTTGGGAGAAGACTTCAATTGCAACTGCAAAAATCAGTACAACAATATAACTGTGTGGAGTGGGGTTTCTTGGAGGGCTCTCCAAGCTGCAGGAGGCAAATCTGCAGTCAGATTTAAGGGGAGAGGCTGTTGAATAAGGAAAGCCAGGTTTGGTTTAGTCCCAAACCCTGGAGATGCTGCTGTTTCAGATCAGAGCTGCTGATATTTACCAAGGCAATGAGGGGAAGATAACACTGGTTTGGATAACAAAAGGAGAGATGCCGTGAATTTTTGCATTTCTGAGAAGGCTGGGAGGAGAGAGGCCCGTTTTCCCATTCCACATTCCCAGCCTGAGCAGGTCTCAGCTCTCTGGCACAGCAGCAGGAGCTCCTGCCTGGGCTGTTCCTGCCCCAGACCCCAGTGCCCCACACCAGGTGGGACATTTGTCCCCAGGGTGGGTACACCGCCCCAGGCTGGTGGCTCATTAAACACCAGGGATGCAGCTGCTTTCATTTCTTGGATTATTTGTTTGAAATGAGTGAAAAGAAGATTGCACAAGAGTTCTAAAAATCTGGCTAATGGCAATTTTTTTCCTGGAAGACTTACTAAGCAGTTTTCTGGAGCTACATCACTACAGCTTCCAAAAGTACAGAACCTGGATATCCATTATTCCAATCTTCTCCAAGACAGGGACAGTTGTATCTTTGCAGACCCACTGGGAAGCAGATATTAAGAAGTTGTTCAACACTAATTGGTTTTTCTAGGAGCAGCATAGGCATCCCTTTTCATGTTTATTTAAAAAAAAATGAACTGGGAGACATGACTCTGTTCGACAAAAACAAGTAACAAAACCAAGTTATTCTCCTTGTAAACAAGTAGTAGTCTCCTCTGTTTCCTCTAAATTTCATAGCCAAAATGTTTACTTTTATTTGAGCCATCAATAGTAAAAACAACCAATCTGATTCATTACACCATTAGGAGACTTTCAAACGTTTCATGAGCTCCTTATCTAGTTAAAGACTAACAATAGCAAAGCAGGGGAACTTGTTATCTGGAAATCAGACAAGTGGTATCTAAACGGCTGCTATTTGGAGTCCAGGATTTCAAACATTCCGATAATTCAGCAGTGTCTGAGGTAACAGTCCCAAACCACCAACCCACAGGGGCTGCCTCAGAAACACTCAGAGGTGGCAGAGCTTTCAATATATTCAAATATTCAAATACAGCCTCCAGTATATTCAAATATTCAAATACAAATCCTTCACCAGCTCAGAATGTTACCGCTGTGGTGGGAACAGTCCTGTTTTGTAAATGCAAGTGTGATTAAATCCACACAGCTCACCACTGCCTGAATGGAGGGAGTGATTTACTGGTTGCTGTTAATAAGCAAAGATTCATTGTATAGAGTGTAAGAATCAGATACTTCAACAGATACATAAAATGTTCAAAGAATAAGCACAAATGAAGTGAAATATTCTAATTTAGCTGTCAGATATCAAAAACCCTTGAAGGACAAGGTCTGCTCCTTGAAACACGGCAGTTCAGCAGGGCTGCCCGGCCAGCACCACCTTGCCCTCTCCGTAAGGCAGCTGAATTCCTAACGACCTTTCCCTGCTGCATCCTAATTAGGGATTGTATTATGATTATCAAAAGGAAAAAGGAGGGGAGGGAGAGGGGGTAGGCAGAGAATTAGCCGCAACAAACGGACCCCGACACAATCATATTTGCACAATTACTGCCATTTCCATGGCAACCCCGGCTCTGCCGCTCTCCCACCGCGCCGCTGGGGCCAGGGGGCGGGGGCAGCTGGGGAAGGCACTGACCACCGAAGGGTTTGTCCTGACTTACAGCCACAAAAGCTACTCCTCAACAAGGCAGCTTTCAATCAGGAAAGGAACAATGAAAACTGCAAAAACACCGGTAAAAAGCAAACTGAACATTTCCCAGAAGGAGCCGAGAGGCACCTGTGTGTCTCCAGAGCTGACCTGGGCACAGCCCCGGTGCCTTGGAACAGCCAGCACTGCAAGGCACAACTGCAGCACAGGGGCTGTGGAGCTGTCAGCCAGACCCCTGCTACAGGGAAATTCCTCACCTTAAAGTTTCCAAAACAAAACTTTAAGTCTCTTCAAAATAAAACCATTCTTCCTTTGTAATCAGTTCTGGTTCCTCCTCGTGCCTCCAGCCACCACTCAGCACACAGCCAGCCCCCTGCCCTGGGCAGGCACGCACGCAGGCAGGACACACGGCAAGCACTGTACACATCTCGTTACCTGCTAGCAGAAAAACTCCCTTCAGGATCACGCCAATCAGCACAGATTTCATGGCCGACTCCTTGTGGACATTGGTGACAGTCGAGGGAAAAAAACTGGGGGTGAAGGGGGGAGGGATGACCAGAAAGGCCGGGCTGACGGGGCACTGTGTGCAGCACTCGCTGGTGCCAGCCACACGAGAAGGGATTGCAGGAGAGAGCCGGGGGAGCAGAGCCCTGCCCTGCGCCAGGTCTAATCCAGCCCGGCTCTGACCCTCCCAGCTGGCCCCTGTCCGTGCTGACACCAGGAATGTGCTCCCAGCATATTGCTGCTCCCTGCCTCCCAGGGCCTGCAGTGCCCACAGCCTCAGCCCAGCAGGGCAAAGCCAAGAGACAAACTCCTGCCCTTGCTGCGTTCCAGGTGAATCTGCCAAATTCCCTGAGTAAGGCCAAAATGTTCTTTTTGTAGGCTAAGCCAAAAAGCTGCATTTCCACCATTGTGCAATGTCTAAACCATAGGAACACGGGGAGCTCTAAATGCAGAGTGAACCTGGGCCCTGCTGCACATTCCCCACTGAGGGAATCAGGGTCCATCAGGCCCTGCTCCAGGGATCTGTGAGCACAGACATCTCCACTCTGCTGTACTCACTAAGAAAAGTCTCAGGTTTTAATGACCATGACCTGTTTCTCTGAAGTCAAACTGGATGGAAGGAAATTCCCTGCATTGTGCTGAATGTACGGGTTCAGACATGGCAGTGCACAATCAAAACTCTCTCTTTCCTCATTAGCCACCTTATTAAATTAGCTGTTGCAGTCTCCTTTCTCCTCTATGGTTCTGGGGTTTATTTTTGTTTTGTTTTTTAATACAGTTACTTTCATGTTATAGAATTTCTAGAGGCTGGGTTGTATTTTTGTGTTGTAAGGACCCAGAGAAGGTTCTTATTTCTGTGAAGAAATGTTATCTGGGAGCTTTTCTCCAAACTTGGGAGTCTCAGTATCAATGTCAGGTCCAAGCAAACAAAACCTCCCACGTGTCAGTGTCTGGAATCTCCATTAGCAGTATCACTAAGATATTAAAAAAAGCATTCCAACAACTCCTCTAACTATTTCACTTGTGTCATTTTACTGAATCCAAACATGCCAGTCACTTTTACAGATACCTGAAGTGAGAGGGATATGGTGAGTGTTTGTTTGGAGTCAAAACTTCTCAGATAGCCACAGACCTGTGCACACACAGACCTATCCCAGCACAGATTTGGAACATTATCTCTGTTAGCTACTCTGACCCTTCTGTTATTGTTCAGGAGAAAACAAACAAGCAGTTGTGCACATTCAGCCACTACTGCAACAATAAAGTGTAACAACTGTGAAGACTGCAGGACATTCAATGTCTTCAAAACGATGCCCATTTTGCTTTATGCACCCACACACACACACAGAGTCTACCTGGACACTCCTGCCTGGAAATCCCTCACAGCCCAAGGCACCCAGCACAGATTCTGCTCTCACCTGGCACCAGCACTGCAGCCTTCTGATCAGATGACAGGGAAGTCAAAAGGTCTGATTAACATGGAGCTGTGATCCAGCAGGGAGAAGAAACGTGGAGCAGAAGGGAAGGGGGGAGCCTCACCAAGTGCTGCCTAGCTCCCTTCAGCTATATTTACCAAAAGGGATTGGGTTGAAGGTGGAACAGGCCTCTAATCTCTTTACCATCTTAACCTTTTAGCTGCCCTTGCTCTAGAGGCTCCATCTCTAAAACAAATCTGACTTAAGAAATACCTGCACAAAAAAATTAAATCTGTCCAAAGGTGGTTGGAAGGAAGAAGCATCTCCCATTTATTTCCTGACCCATGACCCAGGAATTCAAGCCCATTTGATCTGGGCTGGCACCCTCACAGAGTCACCATTTATAGCTGCTGCACAGAAGGTTTCTACTTCTTTAAGGAGACAAAGACATTATGGCTGAACAAAGTGAGATGGTCAATAAGCCCTCCAATTACACTGGGACACATTCACACCACATCAGCTTGTGATTTCTCAGGAAAGTGGAAGTGCTCCTCAGGCTGTACCATGATCACAAGGTGCCAGAGCCCCGGGCAGGATGTGTGTGATGGCAGTGCTGTGCTCAGCCCCCTCACTGTGCCCAGTGCCCGCTGCAGGACACGGCCTCCTCTGCCTGAGCACAGCTCCAGCTCCAGCGGGAACACTCCGGCCATTTCAAAGTTTTTAAACAATCAATGATCCAAACTTCAGGGATAACATTTCTGCAGGTTAAAAATCAGTGTCCATGTCAAATGGAGGTACAGGTCTTTTTCTTGTCCTGGCCTAACCTACTGCCTAATAAATACCTGATGGACTGAAATCATTTCTGAAAAGAAAATTCAATGAAGAATTCATTTTGTTGGATTTCTTTTCCCCCTAAAAGACAGACTTTTCCTAATACGCTTTGTCTCTTGACCGCACTTGACATAACTTTCCAAGATTCCCTCTCCTTTGCACTTCATTTAATACCCATGCAATCTTTTGATTTGTACTTCTTGTATCCTCTCAGGGTACCTATATCCTCTGCTAAAGCACAAACCATGTGCTGAACAGACTCTTCAGGACCCGTGATATTGTTCTCAGGAATAAGGCACCACTTTTGCAACAACTACGTTTCAGAGAGAAGGTTCATCCGCCTGCACTACACTGAGACGGCACTGAGGCAGTTAATTTGCAAAGAAAGAATTTCTCCTGACTTGCATTGTTATCCCAACACTCCCCAAATTCCTCAGACTGAAGAAGCAAACACACGGAAGGAACCTCTGCCACCCCAAGAAAACATTCTTCATCAGAGTAGCAAGTTCACTTTAATCAGCAGAGGCAGCTTAAACCAAAGTTCATGGCAGACCTAAGCTGCCACAGAAATGTGTTTTGAAGAGAAACATTATGGGAAGCTTCACAAAGTTGTTCTGTGATCCTAATATGAAGTAATAAGCTGTTTACCCAGCATGACTGTACTGGGATTAATTGACAAAGGAGGGGAGATTAATTGCTATTATTTCCCTGTCAGCTCCACTCCTCCACACGCACTCACTGATCTCACAGACTGCTCCCAGCCTTTCGCTGTGTTAATGTGTCAGAACTACCTCAGCTGAGACAAAGTCCTTCACCAAAAGCAATATCCAGAAGAGCAACCTGCTTCTAATCCCCTTCAAATACTAATGAACCCAAATTTGATGCAAGAGAATGAACTCCAGCACTCCTTTGCCCATCAGCCCGTGTTTCTGTCAGCTTTTCTGCCCATGAGCACACTAAGAATTGGAAAGGATTAAACAGATCTGCAGCTTGGCAAAGCACAATGAAATTCTGAGCTCTGTGAGGGTGCTGGGGCACTGCAGGAGGAAAAGAGAGCAGGGCACAGTTGTAAGTGGGAATTCTGACAAGAAGGATAAACTTTAAACCATCTCTTTGGACAAGATCTCAGTTCAGAGTACAGCATTGTAACTGCCTGAGAAAGCAGCGATAACGAGCTTAGATAAAAGCTGATTTTCAAAGGCCTCATCTACAAAAGCAAATTTTTCTTGATCTGGCCTAAATTAGCAAACAAGATAGGCCAGAAAACCCCACAAATAATTCAGCCCTGTTACAGAAGGTGTTAACTAAAAGCTGATTTTACATCCTGGGAATGAAAGTAATAGGTCTTCCCAGCAAAGAGCTGGGCAGAATTAAATCAACACAGCTCAACCACTGCAACCACAGAAGGAAAACAGAAAATTTTCCCATGCCATAAAGGCCTGAGAGAGTCTCTGGAATGTTGTTACCTGCTGCTGCAAGTTAAGGGACAGAGTTTCCTTCTGGCTTCTTTTTCCCACGAGATGGCAGCCTGGTAACACTGTGGAGAAGTTACCCTCATCTCAAATCCAGAAATCCAGGATTGTGCTGGGATCACCTTTCTTATAAACTACTCTGGTGTTAAATTGCCCCACACATGTGGAATTTAAAGATGAAGAAGACTGAGAACGAATATTTTAAAGAAAGATGAGGTTTGGTATCAGTTAGCAGAGGATCTTCCCAGCAGGGCTGACATTCACCATCTCCCAGATTCTCAACCAGCAAACTGAACCCTCAGGGTCAGGCAGGGCATTGGGGAAGAATCCAGACTCCTCACTCCCTTGTAAACAGAGGCGGCTTCCTTTGCTCACATCACAAAGACCTTTTGACCTCCAAACATAGCAGATCACTGCTTTCAGCCAAAAATGGCTGGCTCTTATCATCCCAGGCTGTTAGTGAATGGAGATGTTTTACAGATGCTTATGTGCTGGTGAGCCAATCTGTTACAGCCAGTACAACCCGGGACAACCAGAATGTTAAACATCTCTTCTTTTATTTAAAGGCTGGGTTTCTATATATTTCCTACATGTATAGGAACCCCCACAGTTCTCCCAGGTAACTTTCACTCCAGGATACAGATGCCCTGGATACTCTGATCTTAGAGACTCTGTGCAGTTGATCTCGTGTCTCCAAATCTAGTTCATGGCCTATGAACTCACTTGCCCACACCCACACGGCTTTCCTGTAGCGTGTGGTTCCCCAGGTTACCTGAATAGCCAGGCAGGCAGTGACAGAGGAAGCCATTGACCAGGTCCTGGCAGAGCCCTCCGTTCTGGCAGGGCTGTGACTCACACTCATCGATGTTGGTAGAGCAGGTCTCCCCTGCAAAGTGAAAACACAAACACCTCTGGAGTGCACGTGTGCAGCAGTGAAACAAAAATGACAACTGCAGTCATAAATTGTGCACTTTTCTTTCACCTAAAAATGCAAAAGATTTCCTTGAAGTCTAACACATCTCTGCAGGCACTGGTACACAAACACCAGCACGGAACAGGGGGGGCAAATGAAGTATGAAATGATTCTCCAGTGTCAAACACTGGCAAGATAAGAACCTCTGAACCATTCCCACCTGTGCAGTAGTGGACCAAACACTCATATTTCTCTCATAAAATAATAAAATATCATTGTTTATGCCTTCCCACTAGGGAATTTCCCTAGCTGTTAAATCCAGCATTTTACACATCTCTCCAATCTATGGAAAGGGTGATATTTCAGTGGAACAACCACAGAACTTCTAGCTCCAAGAGCTCCATACCAAGAAACCCCTCTGATTATACAGCTGCTGCCATGAGAGTAGTGTCACCAAGAAAATACCTAGAATAGTAAACTGTGACTCTGAATTAGCTTCCTCTGATGAGGAATTTCAGAGATCTCCCTAGGGATGAATCCTGCCATATGCAAAGAGACTGACAAAGGGAAAATACCCTGGCACCTGCACAGAGGGCATTGATGGCAGCATAGGGAAGTGCACAGGCTGTTGCCTCAGCCTGGAGACAGGCTTGGACAGGGAATGCCATTCAGCTGTGTGCAATGGGAGCAGAAGCACATTCCTGATGCACCAGGCTGGCAGCCCCGCTGAAGCACCAGTCCTTAAGAGATTTCTGTAGCAGAGATAACAGTGCTCTGTTCCCACCTCCTCAGCCAGCAGCAGCACCCAGTGCAGACAGGATGAACACCTGAGTGCAGCTCACCTGTGAAGCCTGGCTGGCAGTGGCACAGGAATCCAGCTGCTTGGCTGTAGCTGAAGTTGCTGGGGAAGCGTGGCTGTGTCCCGTAGTGGGCTGGGTTGGAGCGCTCCAGGCACAGCCCCCCGTTGTGGCAGGGCTGTGTCACACACTCATCCACGTCCTCCTCACAGTCCTGCCCGGTGTAACCTGCCACGAGACACTGCTGTCAGCATCCTGCACAGCCTCACTGCAGCCCAGCTCCCAAAGGCTGTGCCTGACTCAAAGGAGGGAGTAACAGCCCCAGATCTGCAGCTCATCTAGCAGGGAGTCCCCACGGCCTTTACTTCCTCCACTATGGCAAACACAGGAGCCAAAATAATCCATTTGCAGGAAAGCATCACCTCATGAGAGAGGAACTCATGATGGAAAATGGCAGAAAAGAGAAAGAAAACTTTATGGTTGAGAATCAGGGTGATTTCTGCAGGTCAGTTGGATTTGGGGATGAGCTGTAAAGGGCAGCAGTGCAGCTCACTGTTCCAGACAATGAAATCTCACAGGGGCCATGCAGTGTGAACATTAATTCAATCCAGCACATGCTGTCCACGGCCGTGTGCCCACAGAGCCCAGAGCAGAGCCCCCAGCCCACCTGGCCAGCAGGCACAGCTGTAGCCCTTGATTCCCTCCAGGCACGTGGCACTGTTGTGGCAGGGGTCAGAGGCACACTCCAGGATGTCCAGCTCGCAGTGGGCGCCCTCGAAGCCGGTGTCACTGCAGTCACAACGGTAGCTGTGGGACACCAAACACAGCAAGGCATCAGCTCTGCCCCGGCCAGCAAAGCCCCAAGGCACAAGAGCTCAGCTGTCAGTGCTCACACCCACTTGTGTTCACACCTTACCCATGGACAGGTAAATTCAGACACACAGGTATGTTCTCAGCAGTTGCCTGTGCTGTTCATGCTCTGCAAACCACTTCTCTCTGTTTTTTCCTCCCTTCCTTTAAGCACCCCTGAGTTCTGTTGCTGGGAGGAGGCTTCTCCCTTATTGCCACAAATCATTGTTGCTGCCACTCAGTGTACAAAACACTAAATCCAATTCCCCCACAGCTTTCTACTCTGATTTTCACAGGCCACACTGAGTAGACCTCTAGATCAGTCCTGGTGTCTCACTGCCCCCAGCAGTGGTTTCTCACCTGTTAATGAGGTCATGGCATGTCCCATTGCTCTGGCATGGCTGGCTCTCACATTCATTGATGTCCACCTCACACTGGCTTCCTTCATAACCTGGTGCACAGGTGCAGGTGTAGAACCCAACATGGTCATTGCACAGGGCCCCATTCTGGCAAGGCTCTGAAGCACATTCATCTATTTCAGTATCACAGTTCACACCTTTGTTAAAAAACAGAAAAACATCTGTGTCAGAAGTCCACAGAAGTGTGTATGTGCTGCCTGGAATTCTGAGATGAAATTACCTGATGTTAGGAGGTGATTTTATTGGGAAATGCTATTACAAATACAATGTTAGTTCCACTACTGGTCACAGCAAGTAACACCTGTTTGGTACAAAGTCCCAAACTCCCTGAGAGAACAAGACCTCATGAAAGATTTCCATGCAATCATCTTATTTCTATTCCACTTCTTTGAGCTGCCTGTGGCCTGCCATCACCTCCAAACCTTAGTCACTACAGTGGCACCTATCAATCCATCTAATCTGCCCTCCTTGGCAAAGGCTACCCACAGAGTGGGCATGGCCATCCTAATCCTGGAGGAATGTAGGCCCCCTAATCTGGTTCAAACCCCTCAATAGCCACACAAAACTTCCTTCACCCAAATTCCAGCTGCAAGCACCAGGAAACAACCTGGCCTTGCCAGCCAGTGGTGCTCAAACCTCTGGATGAAGAACTGAATCCCAAGGCTAAACCTCATGCTTGACATCAGAATAACTGGAAACACAACAAACTCCTCCAGCTGCCTGGGTCACTTTATCCCTCCTTTGGCAGGGAATCCCACAATCCTGAACTGAGGATTCAGCATAAAGATAAAAAAAGAAACTGATTTGCAAAGACAGAATTATGCTTGATACTCAAAATCACCAGTAACCTTAGGGCCCACATAGAAATTCTGTCTTGTTTCTCCTTCATCTCTCTTCATTTTTATCAGAGAGTGAGTCAGCATCAGGAACTACATTCCTGATGTTGTAACTTCTCCTCATTCCACTGGTAATCAGCAGCATTCCTTCACAGCAACCCAACTCCTTAAACACTTCAGTCTGTGAACAGGAGGAAGGCTGAGAAAGTTCATGTGCAAGGTGGTACCAGGCAGACATGGACACATTCCACTCCATTCCACTCCGATAAGCAGGGCTGGGGGAAGGAGAGCCCCCCTCTGCCTCCCTCACAGACAACTCACAGGTATGGATTCCTCTCTGAGTCACCATTAGCACAGATGGACAAAGGAGAAACATTTAAATCATATGCCAAATAAACATTCACCAGGCATGAAAGAATTAGAAATCTCCAGCTAAAAGACACTTTTTTCCAAAAGACAAGTACTTCCCTTGGAAAAATCCTGGTGGACAGGACAAGGAACTACAGGCCAGGTCAGCAGAGCTAAGTTATACCTGGAAACACTAAGTATCCATTTCCTGGTGATAAATATCTTTTTATGTTATCTCCCTTAATTTCATGCTGAGAACTAATCACAGCTACCTTGTGCCTAGTATTCCAGTCTCAGACCCTCCACTCTTGGATCTTTGTCTATCAACACCTACACCATGCCTCGTGCATGGTGAATTCAAGGCCCTAAGCACTGCCTGGAAGCTGCCCTACAGCATTACCCACAGCCATGCCCAGACTCTGGGGGAATAGAGAGGCTCAGGGAGGCAGCGGGGCTGTGAGGCAGGGAAGCAGTGAAGCTGTGAGGAAGGGAGGCAGGCAGGCACTGAGAAAGTGAGGCAGGGAGGCACTGAGGTAGTGAGGCAGGCAGCGAGGCAGGCAGGCAGGGAGGCAGGGAGGCAGGCAGGCACTGAGGCAGTGAGGCAGTGAGGCAGTGAGGCAGGGAGGCAGGGAGGCAGGCAGGGAGGCAGGGAGGCAGGGAGGCAGGGAGGCAGGCAGTGAGGCAGGGAGGCAGGGAGGCAGGCAGGGAGGCAGACAGGGAGGCAGGGAGGCAGGGAGGCAGGGAGGCAGGTAGGCATGGAGGCAGGGAGGGAGGGAGGCAGGGAGGGAGGGAGGCAGGGAGGGAGGGAGGCAGGGAGGCAGGGAGGGAGGCAGGCGGGGAGGCAGGCAGGGAGGCAGGGAGGCAGGGAGGCAGGGAGGAAGGGAGGCAGGGAGGCAGGGAGGGAGGCAGGCGGGGAGGCAGGCGGGGAGGCAGGCGGGGAGGCAGTGAGGCAGGGAGGCAGGGAGGCAGGCAGACAGGGAGGCAGCTCAGCGGCTCAGCAGCTCCCCACCCCGCCGAGGCGGGGCGGCCGTACCGCTGTATCCGGGCGCGCAGTGGCACCGGTAGTGGTCCATGTGGTTGAGGCAGGTGCCGTGGTTGCGGCAGGGCCGGGACGCGCACTCGTCGATGTCGATCTCGCAGTTGGAGCCCTGGAAGCCGGGCACGCAGAAGCAGCTGTACTCGCCCGCGCTGTCCCGGCAGATGGCCCCGTTCCTGCAGGGCCCCGAGGCGCACTCGTCGATGTCTTCCCCGCACGTGGCCCCGCTGAAGCCGGGCCGGCACAGGCAGCGGAAGCCGCCCGCAGCCTCCACACACGTGCCGTTGTTGAGGCAGGGCTGGCTGGAGCACACGGAGCTTTCTGCCTGGCAGCCTTCTCCACCCGGCTGGCATCTACAGGTGTATCCACTTGGGCTGTCCACACATTCAAACCCAGGGGCTGTGCAAGGGCTGCTCTGGCACTCATCAACACCGTGACAGTCAGCACCTGCAGGGCCGGGTGTACACACACACTGATACTCCAGGAGTCCTGGAGTCCCGCTGCAGATCATGTGGGCAGGACACTTATGTTCAATGCAAGCATCATAGAGGAGTTCACAATTTATGCCCATGTAGGCTACAGGCTCCACAGGGCAGGTGCACTGGTAACCCACTTCCAAATCCTTACATATCCCCCCATTCTCACATGGGGACAAGGAACAGCCACTGTCATTTTCAGAGTATGAAGTTCCTGATGAGATAAGAGACTTTTTGTTAGTCAGCATTTGTAGCATTAAAGAAAAAAGTTCTGCCAATCCCCACATACAGCTCAGAGATTGCCCACCTAAATTCCACATTCCAAAGGGCTGAGCTAGCCAGGAGATGAGGATGATACTGGAGAATCAAACATTTACTATAAAGAAGACAACAGCCCTTCAGTTGGTGGTAATCAGGAATCTCTTGCCAATTTGGGTAACCAGGTACCTGTTTTTTTTAGGAGACGCTCACAAACCAACTATTTCATTTGTGCTTATTCATCCATGAGTCACTTTGAGAGCAGTGACACATATCACCTTAAATCCATTCACAAGATTAACTTAGTGTAAAATTCCATGACCCCTTTCACTGGCAGGGCACCACATTTGTGCCTGGAAATCCTGAGAGGCAGGATGAGTTCAGGTATTGGCTGCAGCTCTGCTTGTCCCAGCTGCTCTTTCCGGGGATACAATTTTTTCTCGGCTAATCCAGAGGTGATTTGGAGATGCTCCCATAAATAACCCAAGGCAAACTCCAAACGGGCACATTTCACAGAGGCTCTGATTACATCAGGCAGCTCAGGTTGATAACCACCGACCCTCACCCTCTCCTCATGTTAGACATGTAAATGTACACAGCAGGACGTTTTTAGCACGAGGAGCAGAGACTGCTGAGATCACCGTGCTGATGCATTTTGGATCAGCACCTGCTGAGCCAAAACACCCGTCTAACAACCAGATACCAGGAACTAATGTTGAGACCAGGCTCCCCTAAATCTGGGAGCGTTTGGATGTGATCAGTTAATTCACACTGAGCCACAATGCCCTGCTGTCCCACAAAGGCAGTGTTTAAAAGGCTCTTGCCCCATTAAAGCAACTCCACCATCCGGAAATGTGATGGGACGTGCCCACTGAACCGCAAATTTAGTTCCTATAAACGAGATTATGCAGGATACATGATATTTAAAAAGAAAAAAAAAGAAGTGCTCAATGTAGCTATTTCAAAATGCAGCAGAATGGAGTAATAGGAGGAATCCTCATTTCTTTTCCAAAAGAAATTTTAAATTTACTTTGCGAAACAAGGAGCAGATTGGCCAAAGGGCACGACAGCCCAGGGGACAGGAGATAACGACCTTTATGTTAGAATTAGGATATATGTCCTGGATTCAATGCCACAATTAAGCACTTTCCAAAAGACATAAACCAACCAAAAATAGAGTCAAGGGACAAAGGCAGTGGAAACAGAGAACTTGGCCTTCCACAGAAGCAGCAGCCATTAGCACCTCATCCCACTGTGGCCTTCTGAGATCAGAGCTTTTCATTCTGCTCAATTCCAAGATAAATAAGAGAGAAGCTGTATGGTAGAGATATTCCAGCCTGATTCCTGCACAAGTGTTATGAAACATCCAAACTTGGAAGTAACTCTGCAAACAACTCTATAGCAGATGTTTGGAAAATGTCTCTGAAAAATGGTCTCAAAGCAGAGATAAAGCTCATGAAGGAGCAAATGGTATCTGGGAAATTGCTACCGGTGAGACAATCCAGACTTCCCTGGTGCTGGAAGTCAAGGCATCACTCGAAGCCTTTGGGCAAGCAGCTCTTCACCCTTTCTGTGCCCTCTCTATGTAGCCTTGGCCCAGGCAGTGACATGCCACAGCTTCTGTAACCCCACAAAGCTGCAGGTGGAGAAAGGACAGGATCCCCATCCCTGCAGCTCCTCAGCCCCCCCTGCTCCATGAGGAATGTGGCTTCACCCTGCCATGCTCCATGCTGAGGACTCGCCAGGATCACACACCTCAGCATCACTCCCCAGCTGACCTCCCCGTCCTCTGGCTGGTGCCAGCACTATCCTGGCCCAGTTTTGTCCCGTTTGCCTTGCTCTGGTGCACCTTATCCAGCCCGGGTAGTTAATCTGTGCCAGTGGGGCTCTATCGGCTCTGCCCCTTCAGCTCCTCAGTCTCTTTGTACCTGAAGGTGGAGGAACCGACTTCGGGCCCCGAAAGAGATTTATAGGAGACTTTGGTTTACAAAAGCCTGCCCCTGCCCTGACCTCCCCCAAATTCCTCCCACCAAAGACTGGAGTGTTTCTAAGTCTTCTTTCAAGAGGCCGTGCTGCTGGGGGAGGGCGGGTGCTCAGGGATTTAGGCAGCCCTTTCTCTTCCCAGCATCATCTCCATGGCCCACCCCTCCCTTCCCCTCTCATGTGATGCTGGGGAGGGCTGCTGAGCCCTGCACTGTCCAGCAATCCCATTATTCTGCCATCAGCTCTTTTATTCTCAGATTCCCAGTCAGGCAGAAAACAAGGATGACGGAATCCGCCTGGAATCTCTGTGGCAATTAGAGTGGAAGCCCAGGAAACTATTCGCAAAAGAGCTTTAGCAGGCAGGAGATATGAGCCTTTGTAGGCTTAATGAGTAACCGGCCCCAGGCTGCACTTTCCGGAGGCCAGAGCACAGCTTGGGACAAAGGAGGAGCCCGACTCCGGGGCCTGGTGGGAAGGAGCTGCAGCACACTCCATCTGCAAAGAAATTCCCATTTCCACAGAATCCCCAGGCACTGCTGGCATAGCCATGCCGAGTCACTGCCAAGGCTCACGTGTGGCTTTCTGCTTCCAGGAGAAGAACACGGGCAAAATGCTTTTAGCAAATAAAGCTAAACATCAAAGCCCTTTGCTATTTCTTGCCTTTCCCAAAGTTCTTCCACAACAGACACACCTTTTTATACCTTCTCTGGTTTGGTCCATCATACAGCTCAACTACAGACAGCACAAAACTTCACTAAAAAGTGCAAAGGCCTTCTTGGCTACCAAAGACAGCAGTGAAGGAACAGGGAGAGCTCTGGTTTGCTCTAAACTCACTGTGACCATGAACAGCAGCACGGGTTAATGTATGTCCTTCAGCAGGACAGCATTTTGGAGGAAAATGTTCCTTTCTGGAACAGATATCCTGAAGTCACACAGCACTGCTCACAGTGCATGGAGCAGGCTGAGGACACTGCAGTGCAAATCACAAGAAATGAAACTTATCTAAATAACTGCAAATCATTCTGTGAACTGCAGCTGGCAGAAAATCCCCCACGTGTTAGACTGACTCAGTGGAGGCTTCAGGCTCACTAACAGCACCAACCCCACACTGTATCACACACTCCCCTGTACCCAGCACTCCTGTACTAATATGGAATATTTCCCAAGGACAGAACATGCCCCTGTGTGAATGTATTCTAACCCTAATACTCCTTCCATGGCAGTGCTGAACATCTGCCTTGACAAAGAGCACATCTGATGTTTTTAGTTCTGATTTAGTTCTTTTCAACCATCAGTCCAAGGGCATACACTCACTGCTCTCAGTTTTGGAATAGATTAATATATGAATGTGAATAGCACATGAATATGCACCAAAAGCTAATAAGAAAAATGCATAAATTAGCTTTTCTGCTGCACAATATAAGAACCATGAAAACATGTCGTTCAGACTATGCTGTTTCATGAACACAGTGAAAATCAGGTGAAGCAAATCACTGAATGACAAGAGTTTATAATTTTTCACCAAATTAGTCATTGCTGGATTAACAATGACATTCGGAAGTTTTCCTTTACGTTTCACAAGAAAAATATAAATTAGTGATATTTGTAAGGAGCAAAAAAAACATATTAGAAGTGTATTACAGTCATACCATCCAGCAAGCCTGTGCTGAATTGAAACTGGAGGAGACCACAGCTCCTTTGAAGAGCAGTTCCAGGCATTTAGGGGTGGATTAGGAGGAACTTCAAAGGCCACCAGAGTCCCATATAAAGCATTCATTGAGCTTTGCCAGGACAGGGCTGGTTTTACACTTTAAAGGTAGCTGACAAAGATTTTCCCCAAACGATGGGGTTTGTGACCTTTTGTAACACTTTAAGGCAAACAAGCTGCATTAGCAGGCTCTGTTTTAATAATTGACTTTAATAATCTCATACTTTATACCTGAACTGTGTGATCTTGTCCGAGTTGCAACAGTGAGTTTTTTGACCACAAAACGTCAGAAATTAATGAGAAGTCAGGCAATTACTTCTTGATTGGAGATGCTGCTTTAGCATAACTCACTGGCTTCTATTTTGGGGGTTTGCTTTTCACAAGTTTGTTTTCTCAAAGTCTTGGCTAACTCTATGGAGGATGGATGTTGTCAATCTGCAAACACTCCTGACCTTGTGGAAGCTGCTCAGTGCTGCACTGATAACTACCTTAAAGGTGTCCTAATGATCACTTAAAATTCCAGCAGGGAAGAGGCAGCATTCCTCATGGGTCCTCAGCTCACAGTTTCCTTGGTAGTGAAGGACAGAGAAATGCAAGCAGAGGCAGTGGGACCTGCTGGAAATCCCCATCCCTGAATATCTGTTCATGCACATGCCCTGCACTGGGTGAAAAATGAAAATGTGCCTGTGCACAACTTGTGCAAAATGGTCATAACCACACACACAGCTCCCAGAAAAGTCAGGCTGCCACACTGTTATTTCCTGGCCTAGCAAAAACTGAATACGAGCTTGGACAAGCCACATCCACCTCAAGTGGAAAGAAGCTTCCTTCAGATGTTTTTCACCTGCCCTACTCACTACAACAACTGAAAAAGCCCAGTTTAAAACCAAGAGCAGGATTCCCAGAGCACCACAGCTCCCAGCTGCACCACAGCAATAACAGAGCTTGAGGGATATCCAATTTCCAAACCCAGGACTGGTCAAACCCCAGCCTGGGGCAATTGTCACCAGGCAGGCTGTGCTCCTGCTGCTCATCCCAGCACATCTCCCTCTGCAGAACGATCCTGAGGCCGAGGGCAGAAAGGGAACCCACCCACCAGAAGGGATTCAGAGCAGCACAACTACTAAATAAACTCTGAATAAAGGAATGGAGAGTTAGGTCTCCATGACAACAGGAAGGCATGTGCTTATATTAGTAAATCCCTGCTGACCTCTGCTGATCTTTCCCTATCCTGGTCAGTGTAAAGGATTAGTGAAAGGGGACACACTTTGGCCTGTTCCCAGGATGCACAGAACCAGAAAGGGAAATGGACAGGCTTGAAAAGGGGCTGTCACATTCACCCTCTATGTTCCCCACCCCTGCTCACTTTGGAAGGACAGCTATGCAAGGGAACGGAGGAATAAAACCAAATCCTTCCTCAGGAAGTGCTTTCCATGTACCTGTTCAGGGAGGTACAAGGCCTCTTCAGGTGGCTTCACACATTCCTGGGGCTTTACCAGCCCCATTTCTTTCTTGACACACAGAGATTAAAACCTTTCTATCCAGATCTGAGCTAAGCATCTGCTCTGAGTAATACCAGCACCAGAAAACATGGCCTGAAACTCTCTGAGACTGCTGATGAGCTCATGACGTGCTAATAATTGGCAGTGATATTTCACCTAGCCCAAAATATCCCAAAATCTGCATTCCCTGTCCTGTTTAACACACTAGTGGCACTTGTGGCAGCTGCTTAAACAGCAGGCTTTTCTATTTAGCCTCAGAAAAGGGGATGTGGGAATGGGAAGCCCTCCAAAATACCAATGTTTGATCACAATTACTAAGCCCCTGGGCTGCAGCAGCTTCCCACCACCCAGCTCTGCTGGAGTAACTTGGTGACTCTGGGGCCCAGAGTCAAGTTCTTCCTCCCCATTTTTTCAAAAGGAGAAAGGATTCTGAGATATAACTGCTGGTTGAAACTAAACATTATTGTTACTGTTTCAGGTTATCAGCTTATCAGATCTGATCATTTATGTGATGCAGGACATGGCACTATGACCAAAAAAACCCCAAAGCCCGAAAATAAAGCTTAGCTAATCCAAAAGCAGAGTTGGCAATCAGCAGGCAGGACTTCTAAGACAATACTGAATAAGTGCCCTGACAAAATGCCAGGGACCCCAGCAATGCCAAGAGTGTCTTTTGGAAAAGTCAGTTTTAAAAAAAGCCTGACTGTTCACGACTTTGATGTCTCTTGAAGAGTTTTGGTAGGTTAAACACAAGCCCAGTGTCTCAGCCAAATACCACCCTGGATACCAAGGTGACATATTTAAGACATCTCCTCACGTCCCTGCACACAAGCCAGATCCCAGATATTGTGTGTCCATCACTCCTCAGACTGCTTCTGACATCGTTTCTCTTTGTTACTGCAGACAAACAAATTCCACACCACATTTGTACACCAGGTTTTTGGTGTGACAGTTTTTCATGCCAGATGCATGTACACAGTCTACTGGTGTAAAATATTTATACAGGATTTACAAAGGCCTAGACCTAGACTTTCATTCATTCAGGCATGAGAAGTGTAGCTCAGGTTCTTGTGAAATATGCAGAATATTTACCCCCCTCCAAGAAGGAGGATGGTGATTCCTGGCTCTCTGCCCCCCAGCCTGCCCAGTGAATTGCTAAAAGGTGCCAAAGAGTGGGCACCAATCCACGGGGCCCAGCAGTGCCAACACTGTGGCCCAAGGCATTAACAGCATTAGTCAGAAATGCCACTTCAGGGAATTGAACTCATTCTTAGCACAGAACAAGAAGCCAGCTAGCCTGTGTTCATTATCTGCTCCCTGTTTTACTGCAGATTTGAAGGTGTAACTTCTATTATCATGCCTCTAGACCTGGGAGGGAGACAGGAGCTGTGAATCCCTGGTTTAGGACAGCATTGAATGTATTGCCACAGTAACTCTTTGATCTTCTGTGCTCAGGACACCCCAGTATTTTCCCTTAATAAAGACTCCTCCAAGCTGACCTTCATGTTTCACATATTCTCTGATCTCTGGGCCATTTCCACAGATCAAACACCGGGACAGGGACTTTCCTGTGTATTCAGTTCACCAGAGTGAGTCACAGGCTTTAATTTCCAATTCTTATTTAAATACACCGACAATAAACAGAAGAGCTGGAAAGGTTGGTTTTGTTTGTTCCCCAGTTTTGAAGTAAGCCTTGAACTGTCCCTGTGTCCGGTCTAATCTCAAGAGCTGCCATTAGAGCTGATAGCAAAGAGGGTTTGTCTTGCACATGCTCTCCCTCAGCAGGCCTCCAAAGCATCTTCCAGGCCAAAGGTATGTGAATTCCTGTGCCTGCTGATGGCTGGAGCTGTGGGAACAGCAGTGAGAAGACACTCCTTCCACCCTCCAGAATCTCTTTAAAGACAAGGAATTAGCTGGGAGCTATTCTATTGTGTTCCCATTACAGGCAGCAGCAGTAAAAGGGGAAAAGCCTGCCCCCTTGCCCCTCGGGGGGTTTCTTTTAAACAACTGGAGATGGTGAGGATCTGCCGGCAGGAGCTCTCATGGTACAGATTGCACCAGGCCAACTGCATTCCCAGAATTTCCACAAACATTTTGAACAAGTAGCTTAGGCACTCTCTGCTTCAATGGCATTTAGACTCAGTCAATTAGAAATAAAAGAAGTAGTGATATGGTTTATAAGGGCAAGAAAAGACATTTCTTTATGGCCTTAAAAACCTGCAAGTGCCACCTAAATAGCACCATTCACTCCAGTTAAAATCTGGCAGAATTTCCCTTGCAAAACAGGAGTAGGTGGAAAGACTATGAAAATCAGCACTTCCCTGGAGCTCTGCAAGAAGAGTCATCCACCTGCACTCACAGAATGCCACGTTCTCAGTAAATCAGAGCTCCAGAGAAGAGCTTTCCCCAGGATGAAAAGCCACAGGTGCAGTGGGCAGAGAGCACAAACCCTGGGAGCCACAGGCGGGCCATCCCTCCGTGCAGCCGGCCCTGCCTCTGCCCAACACAAAGCTGCCATAATTGCTTCACACTCCGAACCAGTAGCTATGGTTACTAGATACAAAGGACAGTCCTGCTGCTTCCCTGTGGCCAGAGGAATTCCAGGCACTTGGAGACAATGCACCAGACAAAGAAGCTGGTACAAGGAAGAGAAAGAGAGAAAGAAAAGAAAAGACAAAAAATGCAACATATTTTGACATTCATGGTCTGAGGTGGTCAGAGCAACAGAAATCTTGGGAGGCTTCAGAAGGAAAAAAAGACTCTTGGGGAGTCAGAGGGAAAGCTGAAAACTTCCTCCAAATCTCAAAAATTACATAAACATCACCCACTAATGCCAGGAAATGCCAAGTGCAGCGTTCAGCAAACACAAGCAGAGAAAAGGCTCTGACTGTATTTTCTCAACATTCTTCATATTTTACATCTGCTTTTTCATGTCGTGGATCATACCTGAACTTGCTGAGTAGAAACCAAACCCGACTTGCACCTACAGGTAAGTGGCCTGGCAGTGCTGAGGGCAGGATAAGGAGACCAGTTCAATCCCAATCATACTTTCCAGTAAAAGGCTGGACGTGTTCCTGACATGACCTTATAATCCCCAGATGACTAAAACAGATGTCTAGGCCCAGCAGATCTCTAGGCACCTACTCCAGAAGAAACAGAGATACCTATTTTTCAGGGAACAAAAGATATTGTAAACAAGGGTGTCAATGGAACCCAAAGACATGGTCTTGGGAACTTGGAGAATCCCAGTGTACTCAGTAGATTCTTTGGCCATAAAACAAGTTTTCAGTGCAGAAAAAAACACAAACCAAAACAACCCCCCCACCAGTGTGATAGGCTCTTTTGTTACCTCATTGCTTCTTGCACTTTGAGGATGGATCTGCTTTATTCAAAATTTCTAAGTGGAGACACTCCTGTCCTGTGATCTCCCTCCACATACTTTACCAGATGTATCTGGCACTACAGTCCCCTGGGTACCATCCCCTTGTGCCCAGATGTCTTTCTAGAGCATATAGGATGGAAATAAAAGTCTGTGTTTCTTCTGGGTAGGCACAACCAAAATATTCAGACCCTTCCAATGAAGACAATGGTTACTATAATAGCTGAATACTTAATTACATGAATACTTAATTACTTTCAGTTCTTGTGAATAAATGCATACATAGAAGTGCACAGGGAGAAAGATGAAAAGAGACAAGAAATAAACAGAAGGAAAAACATGTCTAGAATGAAACCCCTATTTATCTTTCAGACAAAAGTTTTCAGGCTACAAATCTAACTGTAAGATGCCAATTTGTTCAATACAAGGGCAGGTCACAGATTTGATCCAAAGTTACTGCATAGCAGCTAGAGAATCAGGCACAGAAGACAAACACTTACCCCAAAACAAGAGGAAAAGTGGCAGCAGGAGAGCAGCATGGTACGGCCTGGAGGTAGTTTTCTTTAATTCCATGACAAGTGTAAGAGTGGCCGTCCTAAAGCCCTCCGGGGAGAGACAGGAGCTGGAGGGCAGCAAGCCCCTCCTGTGGCCACATCACGGTGCGGGGCGGGCTCTCCGCAGGCCGGCCGCTGGCCCCGCGCTCCCCGGGCCGCGGCAGCGGCAGCAGCAGCAGCAGCACTGAGCCCGCGGACAGAGCCCCGCGGCCGCCCCGGAGCGCCGGCAAAGCCTGCCTGGATCGCGCGG